>CABHPH010153783.1:0-54158 GCA_902168325.1 Peromyscus nudipes
ACACACACACACACACACACACACACACACACCACACATACAACACACATACATATACATGCACGCATACCACACACACACACATAGCCACTCAAGATGGGAGGGAAAGAAAACAGGGCTCTCTAGCCCATAACCACAAGACAGATCAATGTTCTGAGAGCTCTTTAATATACATCACCACAAGTGATCAAACTTGTCAAAGAAATTCGTCTTAGTTATGGACAAATATTCTAGACAAAGCCCATGACAAAACAAAACAGATTTCCTTGATAATAGTCCTCAAGTATTGCTCATTTGTAATAAAAGCACTTCCACATTGTCCTACTCAGCCTAGCTCAAGACATTTGTGTGTGTTCATTTACATTCCTTTGCTCTTCAACTTATATGTCAGGTGATAACAAGAAAGACCTCATATACAAACTACTGGTTTGGATTCTGTAGCCAGAGCAATAACAAAATAAGTGAAAGGTACAAGTAAGGAGTAGAAGGAGCTGGTGTTTGATGACCAGAGGATCATTGACACTAGAAAAGGACTCACAAAAGCATGTGGATCTTGGACTGGAGAGATGATTCCGTTAGTAAAGTGCTTGCTATGCAAGAATAAGTGACTGACTTAGGATCCCCCACACTCATACAAAACACCAGCTGCCGTGATGCCTAACTTAACTCCAGCACTTGGCAAGATGATGGAGCCAAGTGGATCCCTGGAACTCGTTGGCTAGCCAGTCTAGTTGACTTGGCAAACTCTAGGTCCAGAGAGAGATCCTGTCTCAAAAACTAAAGTGGAGGGACGGTGAGATGGCTTGTTAGGGAAAGGTACTTGCTGCCAAAACTGTCAACCTGAGTCAGAACCTACATGGTAAAAAGAGAGAATTCACTCCCAGAAGTTGTCCTGTGACTTAAACACACACACACACACACACACACACACACACACACACACACACACACAAATCAATAAATGCAACAAAAAATTTAAAAATGATGGAGAGTGACTAAGGAAGCCCCCCCAGTATCAACATCTATCTAGCCTACACACATGCTCACACATATGTACGTATGCACACACAAATATGTATACACACACACACATACACACACAATGCACACAAATCATATGACCCTGCTACTTTCCTATAGAAAGTCAAGTTATTAGAATGGAAGTCACATGCAAGACTATATCTAGCTAAAAAAAAAATAGAAGGAATAGATGGGCTGGCTTTATTGTTGACAGTCCATCATCTGCCCAAGCCCTCTACCTTGAGGTACAGCTCTTTTATTTCCCATCACTTCTTGAGCAAGGAACTATTTTCTGCAGATTTGTAGTAGGGGAACTATTTAGGTGGCATTTCCCAGGAAGGAAGCCTCTAGTCAAGGAAACAATGGGAGTCAAAATATGAAATCCAATGTGGAAGGAGTGGAGAGTCCCATCCCAGAATATAAAATGTTGCACAAATACCACTATGGCTTCCTTCAGGACCATGACAGGCTTGTTCTGAGGAGGGTCAACTCAAGTCAACAAAGGATAGACTGTGAGGCTGTCATGGTTATGGAGGTGGTGGTACTAGAGGAGGAATAAGAGAAGGACCATGCCAGAACAGGTCAGAGTGCTGTGGATGATTGATTGATAAATAAAATGCTGATTGACCAGTAGCCAGACAGGAAGTATAGGCAGGACAAAGAGAGAGGAGAGGTCTGGGAAGGGGAAGGCTGAGGCAGAGAAATGCTGCCAGCCGCTACCATGAGAAGATGTTAAGATACCAGTAAGCCACGAGCCATGTGGCAACTTATAGATTAATAGAAATGGGTTAATTTAAGATATAGGAACAGCTAGCTAGAAGCCTGAGCCATTAGGCCAAACAGTTTAAATAAGTGTCTGTGTGTTTATTTTATAAGTGGACTGTGGGACTGTGTGGGGGGGGGGCTTGGTGGGACCCAGAGAGAAACTCTCCAGCTACATCAGAGATCTAGAATGGATATGACTGGATTTGGCTCATCCTGACCCCAACTCGGTGATCCCAGGACAGGACCTAGATCTGGAATCGTCTCGGGTCTACTGAAGGCAGAGTCTCAGGACTAGTGAGATGCTGAGTTGAGAAATGTTAGGGAAGAATAAGAAAAACACTCATATAGACAGGAACAGAGAAAGCACCACGAACTTCTTAGTTACTCCCCAATCCCACTCCTAATTATCCCTGACCCGTTTGTAACCTAAGAGGCATATCTAGAATTGTCAGGTTACCAAGACCCTCATTTTTCCCAGGAAGGTGTTGAGAAGTGGAAGCCTTTGTCCTAGCAGTGCTGGCCCTAGTACTGCAGATAGTAGAGACCCAGGAGTTAAAGTCAAGATCAGTATCCTGAGCAACGTGAAGGAACTACCACCATCAGCAGAGAGGGCCATACGCTTGCAGTGCCTTTTTCTTAGTCCTGCTAGGCAGTACAACTCAGGATCCCCCATGGCTGCCTGGGGTCCTAAGAAAGGGAATGACTCTGTCAAAGAAAGTATCCCTGGTTTCAATGAAGGAAGAAACCTAAGTCTTAAATGAAGTCCTGCTATGAATGAGATTCTCAAAGAAGGGAGCAACCAAGACACAGAGTACCAGATAGGAGTAGCCAGATGTAGTATACCCTGAATTACCTATGTATGGAAGCAGAGAAGACTGATATTGGTTACCTCTAGAAGAGAGACATTCTAGACTTGGAATTGGGAGGTAGCAGAATCCTACTTCTGCTGGCAGCATGCAGCCCCACACAGTTTTAGCACCTCGATTTCTGCCATAGAAGTTAGAGGAAGGTAAGGTTTTTGCTCTGAGAGACATGACTTTCAATCAGTAGAATTTGAAGACTGATCCTTGCAAACAAGGACTAGTGGACTGTAGGCCTTTTTATATAACCAAGAGGACCCCATAAAGTCCTGCCCTGGTATTAGCACCAGGAAATACACAGCACAGCTATTGAACATCCTTCTGTATGGACACCATCAGAAAGGGGAGCACTTTAATATTAAATTTTATTTTATTTTATGTGTATAGGTGTTTCGCCTACATGTATGTATGTGCATCATGAGCATCCCTTGTGCTCATGGAGGCCAGAAGAGGATACTGGATTCCCTGGGACTGAAGTTACAGACAGTTGTGAGCCACCATGTGGATTCTAGGAACTGAACCCGGGCCTCTGAAAGAACAAGTGTTTTAACCATTGAGCCATCTGTCCAGCCCCAAGGGGAAACTTTGAAATACATGTAGCAACCCTGGTTCTACTGAAGAAGACTTGGGTCTTACTTGAAGTCCTGGGGGGCATCTGAATGACAGTGAATGTATCTCTTCTCCAAAATGTCATCTGATCAGAATGCTCCCACTTCTGTCTGCCCAGGAATGCCAGACTGGGATAAAGCCAGATGTGGCTTCCAAACTTCCCCTCTAGAGATTCATCGAAGTCTAAGGTGCTACTTTAGTAAAGGAAAACATCTTGGTGATAAGATTGACATATGAGGAGCTTCACAGGTCCCTCTCCTTTTCTGGGACCCTTAGGAAAACTTGACACTGCCTGACCAGGATGTGAGTCTCTCTGCAGGCATGGAGGTCTGTGGTTTCCAGAGACAAGGGCCTTGATCTGATTTGTCTAGCCATGAGTCAATCAGTAGACAGTAACACTTCCAGGACTTATCAACTGAGAGCCTTGGATGTGAATTGATTGCCCACATGTGTTCAGACAGGGACAGCATGATTGGTTCAGCCTTGAAAACTTCCAGACTAGTCAGGTAAGGACCACAATTGTGAACAGATCATCTACACATAACCTACCAGTGCTTGTCCTCAAAGACCTGGCCTTTGCCCCTCCTCCATCCACCACCTGTGCCCCTGTAACTTGGTCCTTAACACAGTGGCTCTCAACCTTCCTAATGCTTGGTCCTTAACACAGTGGCTCTCAACCTTTCTAATGCTGTGGCCCTTTAATACAGTTCCTCATGTTGTGGTGACCACCATCCATAAAATTATTTTCATTGCTGCTTCATAACTGTGCTTTTGCTACTGTTGTGAACTGTAATGTAAATATCTGTGTTTTTCAATGGTCTTAAGTGACCCTATGAAAGGGGAACAAAAATTGCTTTAGGATTTAAGAGATACACATTAGGAAACACTTGTACAACTTGAATTTAGAGTCAAGTGAGTCTGCATACTCACAGTCTGTCAGAATTGGCCCATCTCTAAGTTCAGAAAAAGTCAAAGCTAATAAGTACAGGTTCTTAACAGGTTGGACCAAGAGCAGCTGTGAGGACCTTGGACAATGTGGGGATCATCCACCCCATATTAGTTGGGGCCCTGCATGTAGGAGAATGCGAATAGATCCATCACCTTGCACAAAACTCAATCCAAAAGGATCAGAGACCTCAACATAAAGCCAGATAAACTGAAGACGATAGAAGAGAAAGTGGGGAATAGCCTTGAATGCATTGGAACAGGAACTGAATGTGTAGATCTGGTCTTTGGCCTTGAACTTCAGGAACTGAACTCTGAGGGTGACTCCTTATAGCCTTGTTGCCAATCTGTGCCTTCCCAATGATGGAACTCTGAGTGAAAACTGGCGCTTTCCCAGGAATGGCCTCTCCTATGTCTGATCTTAATGAATGGTGACAGTGTCACCAAGGTAAAAATGTAGGAATTCCTGAGTATAATGGGAATATATAATGGTGAAGAGCACTTCCTCTTTGGGGATGCTGGGAAGCTCATCACTGAAGACTTTGTGTGCCTAGAGTACCAAAAGTACCACACAGTGCCCAGCACTGATCCTGTACAGCAGTGGCTCTCAACCTTCCTAATGTTGTGACCCTTTAATACAGTTCCTCATGTTGTAGTGATCCCCAACCATAAAATTAAGTTGTTGCTACCTCATAACTGTAATTTTGCTACTGTTATGAATCATAATGTAAATATTTTTCGAGACAGAAGTTTGTGGAAGGGGTCACAACCCACAGGTTGAGAACCACTGATCTACACAATATATATTCATGTTGGGCCCAAAGGCCTATGTGAAAAAAAGCAAGCTGCAAGTCCTGGAGCATGTTGGCAAAGAGCAGTGGTACTGTTCCCACTGCCTTCCTATCCCAGTATGAGGAGGCTCTGTGAGATGCAGAAAGGTTAGTTTGAGCCAATGTTGCAACCAGGAATGGCACTACCACCCATGTCAGGGCCACATTTGACATTTTGTCCCAGATTTAGGGAATATAACGATGTGGTATTCACTTTGATATTGAAAAAGGCCATCAGTTTTCTCCACAGTAGGAAGCATTGTGGGGTAAGACAAACCACGATGTATAACTTTTCTGTATTCTTCTCATTCACAAGTAACCTAGGGATAGGGCCGGGCGGTGGTGGCACACGCCTTTAATCACAGTACTCAGGAGGTAGAGGCAGGCGGATCGCTGTGAGTTCAAGACCAGCCTGGGCTACCGAGTGAGTTCCAGGAAAGGTGCAAAGCTACACAGAGAAACACCATCTCGAAAAACCAAAAAAATAAAAATAAAAATAAAAAAGTGACCTGGGGATATATCTTCTTTAATTTTCTGTTTGCCATTGTGTTTCCTTCAAAAAGAGTTTATTTCTACTCCAAATCTAAGTTTATGAATGACATAGATGAGTTATTTCCACTTACCACATTTACTGTTTTGTTAACGAATTCAAAGTTCTTGCTTCTTTTATTGTTATCCAGTACAAGAAAAACACAGCCTTAGACTATGGCTTTACTTTTAAAATGTGAAAGAATCCCATTGTGAAATGGTTGGGATCATGAAATGTGAAAGAAAAAAAAAATGGAAGGTGGCTAGTTCCTGGGTTTTCTCATTCCTATTCATTTCTCAGTAAAACCCAAAGGTACATGCCTGGGTTTGCTGCACTGACTTGAGAACATGTGATAAATTAAGTCACAAATGAGAACTTGTGTTCACTGACTTTTGTTTCCCAAAGCATCTGCTCTCTGGAAAGATTCGCACTAGTTTTAGGGACATTTGGACACAGCAAAGCCAATCTCACCTGATACCATTTGGGAGGCCAGTAGTACCTATCACATGGGAAACATGTGATCTTCCTTATAAAACCTAAAGACAGTAGCAGGAAGATACAGGGAGAGAAGTGGTTCCATGTCAAAGCAGCTGAGTCTCTGGGACAAGGAAGTGGGCAAAAGGAGAAACTGCTAGTCTCAGTGGAAAGGGATTTTATTTTATCATTTTTATTTATTTATCCATACTGGGGATTTAACCCAGCATTTCATGCATGTTAGGTAAGCATTGTGCCACTAAGTGATATCCTCAGGCCTGGGAGGGAAATTTAAGCTATCTTGCAACAGGAGCTACAAGAGACTGGTGTACAGGGGCCAGACTCTCAGATGATTGGTTTGAAAATGAAGAAATTACATCTACATCAAAGAACTATTCCTAATATTCCTTAGGAATGTGGCAAACTGGAGAGAACTCCCACTTGGAGAGGGATCAGAAGGACTCTCTGTCCCTGTGTAGGTGAATATGGGACACTAAAAGTATCATGTACACACTCTGTTAGGGAGTTCTGAGAAGGGAAAACTTGCTATGAGTGGGGTACTCAACTCTCCATTGGATGTCTTTGTTTGCCCTGGTCTAGAGGAACCTGATTGCCCCTTTAAAAGGCAATGTAGAATATGTATGTTGCATATATGGTAAACTCTAAGCAAGGTCTAAATTTTTTGGTGATTATTTAAAGAAAAAAAGAGGTAGATAAAATGCAGGACAGCTAAGATGGAGGAAAGTTGTTGATCCTTTGCAAAATACATTCATGGTACATTCACTTGAGGAAGCCATCACCACACCCACATCGAATGACTGATAATGGAGAATTATCAATTAAAGAACTAAGCAGAATTGGGTTTACTCAGTTTTCTTTGTCCTAGATATTGCATGTTCTCTGACATCTCCTGGGATAAAAGAAAACACCACTGTGGAGCAGAATATTACCTGAAGGTAAGATAACCATAACAATATCCACCACTTTAAACAGTCTCCATATTCACCAGGAATTGTGTGAGGGCTGAGACATACATTCCACACACCCATCATCCCTAGAAGACAGAGCCTACTTAATCTGCTTCATAAATAGACAACTTGATGCTCATAGAGTTTGCTAACGTGAGTAGACACTAATGGTAAGTGACTGGGCTGAAAATAGGCCCTTGACCCAAATGCTGACTCAAAAGCCTGCATGATCCCTGTCCTCTAACCCAAGTCATAGTTTATGCATTTTAATTTGCCTTTTGCATCCATGCTCCAAGATGTGCCCTACGTAGAGTCTAGAAGAGGAATACAAGTTCTAATTAAGGAGTACCTCTCCAGAAGCAGGCAACATCCCTATTGTCATCACTGGGAACCCCAAGTTGTGAAGATTGATACAATATCCCTTACTGGGTCAGGGAGGTGAGAAAGGCTCACCCAGAGGCTCTGGGACCATGTCAGGGGAGAGAACCTCCCATGGTTCAAGGACAGATTATATCCCTCACTGAGAAATCAAAACTGGGTGCCTCCTAGTGGGGGTGGTGGGCTGGTGTCTCTTCTTTCTCTTTTAGGGGATACCAGGGGCATAGAGGGAGAGTTTGAGATGTCAACCTGAGCACATAAAAGGGAAAGGCACTGTCAGTAGTTACGATGATGGGTCCTCACCACTAGCTTTTCTGTCACCCATGAGGACACTTGCAAAGGGCTTTAATAACCCAAAGGCAGTGGATTCTCCAGGCTGAAAGGGATTCACACTCTCCCATCCTTCACCTCCACGTGCCCATGTCCTGGACATGGGCCACACACCAGCCTACTCTCCCTGGTCGCAGTCATTATGCCTCATGATGGCCAGAAGAATAAGCTCTTTGCTCATGAGAAATGCTACTGACCATGAGATGAGCTGTGAGTGGCTCAGACTATTGCAACAGTGGACCAAAGGCCCCTGTCCTGTTCCTCTTCTGTTTGCTAGGGTGTTTCCTGGGGCAAGTGCTACACCAGGCCACACAGTGATCTTCAGTGGCCTTAGAGAACTTCATGTGTCACTTCCTGCTGTAACTGCTTCACACACTGGGTCTTAAGAAGATATTGCTAGCACAGACAGGAAAAGTTCCTTCTAGGCTGGTGGGAGTGTGTTCACATCATATTCATGTTTACACTATAGTAACACCCTTTAAGGCATCTGTAGAGGGCTGGGGAATTCACACATGTCTTTTCATCTCTCCTCCTCTTCCTCTTATTCATCCCTTCCCCCAATCCTTCCATGTACTGGGAACAGGTGCACATACCTGTGGAGGCCTGAGGTGGATTTCAGGTATCTTCCTCAATCATTTTCCACCTTATTTTATTTTATTTTATTTTATTTTATTTTATTTTTGAGATAGGATCTTCATAAACCTGGAGATCACAGAGTTGGCTAGACTAGCTGGCCAGTAAGTCATAGGTACCTCCCATCTTCTCATCCTTGTACTAGGATTGCAAGTACATGCTTAGCTTTTTAGGCTCGTGTTGAGGATCCAAACTCAGATCCCTGTGCTTGTGCAGCAAGTGCTTTACTGAGTGACCCACCTTCCCAGCCCCCTTGTCTTCACACTTCTGATGAGAGATGAATTTATCACACATTCTTTAAATCAACTAAAGGGTCTGTAGGTGGAGTTTCCCTGTCCCAGCAGCTGTTTCCCAAATAATCACTCAGAAACTTAATATTAATTGTAAATACTCAGCTGATAGCTCAGGCTTGTTACTAGCTAACTCTTACACTTAAATTAACCCATATTTTTTATCTATACTTCACCACATGGCTCATGGTTTGTTACCACATTTTCTATATGTCCTGCTTTCTCAGCGGCTGGCTGGCATCTCTCCTGACTCCACCCCTCTTCATCCCAGTATCCTCAAGTCTGATTGTCCTGCCTAGCTTTATCCTGCCTTGGTATAGGCCAATCAGCTTCTTTATTATCCAATGTGAGTAATACATATTCACAGTGTACAGAAGGATTATTCCACAGCAAGGGTCATTATAAAAGCTAGGGAAAGTATATTCAGTCACTATAATTATAAAAATTGAAAACTAAGGTTGGTCAAATGGGAAAGAAAAAGCTTAGTTCAGTAGAGGCCATTAGTTCTTTGATTCCATTCCCATGAGTCTATAGACAATTTGGGAGGAATGGAGAGCATCTATCTCCCTTGATTTCCATTCAACATTGTCAATGCAAAAACCACACTTCTCATCTTAAAGGGAATAATAGATAGTTTATTCTGAAGCCATTTTGCATGAACATGGTCCAGAAACACAGATTTAGGTTACCCAAAATTCCATGTTCAAACGTGGAAGCAGTTTCATGGAGTCTTGTTGTTTTACAGAATGAAAAAGTCATACATCAAGGCAAGTTTAAAATATATCAGTGGGTACATCAGAGAGGTAGTTATAGCAAGATGGTGGAGGCTTTCCTATAGGCCTCAGATACTATCTGATGACAGTCTTAGCTTTTGGGTTGGTTGGAGCCAGTGGTCTGCTAAGTTAATAGATTCCAAAAAGCTTTTATCTATTAGTCACACGATGTTAGTTTCCTCACAGAGTTGGGAAAAGAATGGCTATTCAGGGTGCTGAAGCTAGCCCCAAATCAGATAATTAGCTCTGGACCAGCAGTATTCCAACCTCTCCATATCATGGCAGTTCTTCAATCAGCCCCTCTAGGCACAGCTTTTTACCAGAAGTCCCTGTTCTCAGCTCCCCTCCCCATTGAACAAGCATCACATTTTGTGCACATAAGGGGTACATTATTTATTAAATATTATAAGATCTCTTCTACCTAAGAAAACTCCGTTCTATCATCTTATGTAGATAAAGCTGAGTAGTGGCAGGAAGGCAATCTTTAGGAGAGAGGGACAGCTGGTAAAGGCTATTAAGAAAGAAACTCCTGGATCATATCAAAACTATTAGCCATCATTACCCAGACCTGACTTTTTTTATGCCTTCTGTATCTGACATAATATTTACACATGACATATATAGGATTACCATACCTAAAAGTAAAACAAAATCACTAAGAACATAGTTTAGCCTAATGGACTGGAGGTAACAGATGACAGAAACATGTTTTTTAAATAAAAAGATTTACATATTTTAAAAATGAAATTGACTATATGTTTCCCCGGTATTCATAGTTATTTGTGCTCTGTGAACTATCTTACTTATGCTTAAATGGTTAGAGACGAAAAAGAGAGTCTGGAAGGAGTCACTGTAGTATTGGCCACTGTTTTTAAATTAGTAAAATACAAATATTGTTTAATTTTTATGGGACATTTTAGATAGCAATTAAGTAAAAAAGCATCAGTATATAAGCCATAGAGTCTCATGAATGTGATTGTTATTAGACATTGATTTCTTTTGTATAATTTGGATAAGAAGACTTAACTCAAATCTTTGGATATCTCTAGCTAGAGTAAGTGGAGTTAAAGTCTGATTTAAAAGAAAGATGTTTCTTGATATTAAAAAAAAATCTATGCTCTGCCCAGTGATTTGCAGAGACTCCAGTTTTGTGCTAAGAATCCACATGTGAGTGCATTTCCCAGCTCTGTGTGGTTCCACTGGTTTATGTGTTTATCTCTGAGCCCATGCTGTGTTCCTTTAATCACTATAGTCTTAAAATAAGCTCTCATATCTGGGAGAATTTGCTCTTCATTCCACTCTGCTTTTGTAAAAAGTTCCCTTTCCCCTTCTTAACCATTTACACGCTTCCACAGAGAATTTCCAATCAGCTTGTCAGTTTCCAAAGTTGTCATAGTTTCATTCCTACAAATTAAACTATAAATCTCAAAAGTTACTGAGTTGTCCAATCCATAAATGTATCAAGCCTCTCTACAGTTTCAGTCTTTTCATTAAAATTTTATAATTTACTCCACATGGTTTATTAGATTGAGTTTGAGGTGCGTATTTCTAATGTGATTATATACAGGAATTCTGTGCCTTACCCATTTGTTAATTGATATAAAGCAATGTAGTATATATGACATATATACGTAGCAATATATAACACATATAGAAGCATATATATTACATTTCTTTTTAACAATTACCAATTGAGGACAGAGGCAGAAAGTTTAATGGTCACACACACACACACACACACACACACACACACACGATACTAAACATTCCTATTATTTTTCATTCATATATACTTGGCTTAGGCTTTTACACAAATTTAATCACAACCCCTATGAGTAATGCTGTTTTCTGTCTTCCTTTCCAGTTATGTTTCTTTTCCTTGTCCAATCCGGAACATCAGTACAATGTTGAATGAAAGGGATAAGTGAGACCCTCACCTGATGACTGAACTCCAGGGGAAGATATTCAGGCTGGCCCTACACACACTGTTTGTTGTAATCTCTGCGTATTAGGTTGACAGATATAAAAATGAGTGACTTTCAAATTATATAACATTAATTTAATACCTGAGGTTTTTGTTTAATGTTCTAGCCATATCAAAGTAGTTCCTCTCCATCCCAGTGTTTTAAGACTTTGGGGGTAATTTTTAAAATTATGAATCATGCTAATTTCTTTCAAATATTTTTCTACCTCACTGAGTTAGTATATTTAAGTGTTTCCCTATTCATAGAATGGCTATCTAGATACTAAGATAATCCCATATCTATGTTAAAAACATTTTTTTTTTGGTTTTTCGAGACAGGGTTTCTCTGTGTAGCTTTGCGCCTTTCCTGGAACTCACTTGGTAGCCCAGGCTGGCCTCGAACTCACAGAGATCCGCCTGGCTCTGCCTCCCGAGTGCTGGGATTAAAGGCGTGTGCCACCACCGCCCGGCAAAAACAACATTTTTTAACCGATTCAACTCTTCAAAACAGAAGAGGTGAATCATCAACTCTCCCTAAGAGCATGCTCATAAAATGCTAAATTCATCTGCTGAAGGTTTTATTGTGTATTTTGCAGAGATCTGTGTGTGGATATATCTCAAACCAGGAGACCAGGTGGGGAAGTCCTTTAGTTGCTGTACATAGAAAATAAGCAGAAACATTTTATTTCACATTGCTAAAATAACCATGCAATCACTCTGTAACTACACTATAAATACACGGCTGATGCCATGCTGGTGCACAAGAACTACATGCTTGGTAAGTTGAAGTGATACCCTAAAACCTTTGAACAAATTACATGTTAATTATGTTGGAGTTACGTAGTAACTCCCAACTACAATCCAGTGTAAGCTGAAGGGCATGTAATTACAAAGTTCAGGGTAATAGGTAATCATTGTTTATGCCCTGGAAAGAAGTGGAGCCAAATCATCTGTAAACATGCTTGTCACACAATCACAAGTAAATATTAGCAGAATAGCAATTTCTTGCGATAGTCATGCATACTAACATAACAGACTTGCCCTGTGGCAGGTGATTTTGTTTTATTATACAGAATTTAAAAGAACAAACATCTCTGAATCAAACATGTAATATCAATGAATTAAGATTAAAAATGGCTAGACATTCACCAAAAAGTCTGTATTTTATGAATAATTTTAAAAGCATATTAAGAATCTGTAGATAATTTTTGTTATTTTAAATTTCTACCCTATACCTATTCATTTAATTTTTTAGGAACTACACTGTTATCTTGTCATTTCCATGTGAATTTTTTCAGTAATTTATGACTTTGCATAGACTATTTTTTAAATTATAGGTACACCAATAGCTAGTGCTGGGGAATAATGATTAAGCACCATGCTTTTTATTCTCAGGAAACTCTAAAATAGCATTGCCAGTCCATAACATTCATAATTTAAAAACATATACAGAGCACTGAAATGTATACAAAGCAGAATTTAAGAAAATAAAATTTATCAAAATATTTATATTGAAAATGAAGTATATGAGCTGAGTGGTGGAGGCACACAACTTTAATCCCAGCACTCAGGAGGCAGAGGCAAGTGGATCTCTGAGTTGAAAGCCAGCCTGGTCTACAGAGTGAGTTCCAGGACAGCCAGGACTACACAAAGAAACCCTGCCTCAAAAAATATATATATGAAGATCTCTTGGTAATAAAAGTACAAAAACCTACTCTTTGCAATATAAAAAATTGATATATTGCATAAAGAGATAGCCCATCAGTGAAAAGTGTACCTAAAAATGTTCACTGTTGGAAAAACAAGATATACAAAAGTAATGAAGAACAAATATACCGCCGGGCGGTGGTGGCGCACGCCTTTAATCCCAGCACTCAGGAGGCAGAGCCAGGTGAATCTCTGTGAGTTCGAGGCCAGCCTGGTCTCCAAAGCGAGTTCCAGGAAAGGCGCAAAGCTACACAGAGAAACCCTGTCTCAATAAAAAAGAACAAATATACATTACATGCATGATAAAACAAGTGAGCTACAAAACACTCTACTGAAATTCAGCAGGTCATGTACAAAGGGAAAGTTATTATTCAAAGCTACTTGCCCAACTGTTATTCCTTGTTAATTCATTACACCTGTTTACCGAGTAGGAGCAGTACAACAGCACACCCCAAGTCACCTCCAAGCATTAAAGGAAGAAAAGGGCAAATGAGTATCCCAATTAGAATCATGCAGTTCAGGAGAAAAAAAAAAAAAACCGACCAACTGCAGGGGAGTACCTTCCATTCCTCCATTCACATCTTTGCAGGGAAGTCTTTGGAAGTAGCTCCCTTGCATTGAATGAACTTAGCATCTTACCAGACTGCTGTTGGAAAGACTTGATCATTCCCCCACTTTGTTTTGAAGACTTGAATACTCTGTTAAAAGATGATTTCAAAGTTGAATGTGATGAATTGTGGCAAGCTCATTCCAGTTATGTGCAATTCTTATCTCACACTTTGAAAAGATCTTTGCGGTGTAATTCTTTATTTTTAATTGCAGACATTTAAAAATGTCATTTTCTACTGTTAAGAGTAATCCTCTCTCTTTCTGGTGCTTCTAAAGAATCAGAAACCAATCTTTCTACTAACATAAATGTGAGATTAGTTTTAAGAGGTTTTTGGTCATTTGCTTTATTTTATTATCTTATTTTAAAGTTACTGCATTTGAGCATTTGAGAATTGGGACCATATGGTATTCAACTGGATTTTTTTATATTTTAAAAATTTTAAGTATACTGAGTTTTATAATTTCATCAGATTTTTGTAAATGTTTTGGAAGTGAAGCCTTTACCAAGGGGATGTCTAGTTTTTAGTAATCTCTATTTTTTCTGGTGTATTGCTTGTATTATCATACATTATAATACAAAAAAAGAAACATTATAAGTGCATCATTTAATTGTACTACTTGGCTGAATTTCCATATAGTTTTTACCACGTATGGGAAGATTTTAGTTGTATCCTAGCATTTTAAATAAGGGTAATTAGCTTTTTATTAAAGTCATTTTCAAGGTAAGTTCCTATTTTTGTATGTTCTACTCTTTTTTTGTGTACACAATGGTTTTATTGTAACAAAGCAACTTGTACACTTCAACATTTAAAATGAGCATTTTTCCTTCCAGTGAAAACCAAAAAAAAAAAATTAAAAAATTAAAAATGAAGTTACAACAGAGAATGTCAACTCCAAATAAAACCCTACAGGTTCTGCTGATTCTCCCAGATTGGCAGGGCTCAACTCATCATTAGGAGAGAATTTTATTTAAAAGTGTCATCTTAAACTGCAAGGATGTCCATTAAACATCACAATCAAACATGCCAAAGGAGAAGCCATGTTGTCACAATGGCCACTTACCCCCCCCCCAGACACCTCAACCCACCTTTGCTGACCTTCTATATGCCCCCTTTTTTCTTTTTCTTTTTTTATTTATTTTTATTTTATTTTATTTTATTTTACAATACCATTCAGTTCTACATATCAGCCTCAGATTCCCTTGTTCTCCCCCCTCCCGCAACCCTCCCCTTCACCCCAGCCCACCCCTGATTCCCACCTCCTCCAGGGCAAAGCCTCCCCCAGGACTGAGATCAACCTGATAGACTCAGTCCAGGCAGGGCCAGTCCCCTCCTCCCAGGCCGAGCCAAGCGACCCTGCATAAGCCCCAGGTTTCAAACAGCCAACTCATGCACTGAGCACAGGACCCGGTCCCACTACCTGGATGCCTCCCAAACAGATCAAGCTAATCAACTGTCTCACCCATTCAGAGGGCCTGATCCAGTTGGGGGTCCCTCAGCCATTGGTTCATAGTTCATGTGTTTCCATTCATTTGGCTATTTGTCCCTGTGCTTTATCCAACCTTGGTCTCAACAATTCTCTCTGATATAGACCCTCCTCTTTCTCGCTAATTGGACTCCCAGAGCTCCACCTGGGGCCTAGCCGTGGATCTCTGCTTCCAGATCTCTCAGTCATTGGATGGGGTTTCTAGCACGACAATTAGGGTGTTTGGCCATCCCATCACCAGAGTGGGTCAGTTCGGGCTGTCTCTCGACCATTGCCAGCAGTCTATTGTGCAGGTATCTTTGTGGATTTCTATGGGCCTCTCTAGCACTTTGCTTCTTCCTATTCTCATGTGGTCTTCATTTACCATGGTCTCCTATTCCTTGTTCTCCCTCTCTGTTCTTGATCCAGCTGGGGTCTCCCGCTCCCCCAAGCTCTCTTTCCCTCGACCTTTGCCAAAACTGGAAAATCTAAAAGAAATGGATAATTTTCTGGATAGGTACCACATACCTAAGTTAAATCAAGACCAGATAAACTATTTAAATAGTCCAATAACCCCTAAGGAAATAGAAACAGTTATTAAAAGTCTCCCAAGCAAAAAAAGCCCAGGACCAGATGGTTTCAGCACAGAATTCTACCAGATCTTCAAAGAAAGGTTAATACCAATACTCTCTAAATTGTTCCACACAATAGAAACAGAAGGAACATTACCAAACTCCTTCTATGAGGCTACAATTACCTTGATTCCTAAACCAAACAAGGATACAACAAAGAAAGAGAACTACAGACCGATCTCTCTCATGAACATTGATGCAAAAATACTCAATAAAATACTGGCAAACAGACTCCAAGAACACATCAAAACAATTATCCACCATGATCAAATAGGCTTCATCCCAGGGATGCAAGGGTGCTTCAACATACGAAAGTCCGTCAATGTAATACACCATATAAACAAACTCAAAGAAAAAAACCACATGATCGTCTCACTAGATGCAGAAAAGGCATTTGACAAAATCCAACACCTCTTCATGATAAAGGTCTTGGAGCGATCAGGAATACAGGGAACATACCTAAACATAATAAAGGTCAACAGCCAACATCAGATTAAATGGAGAGAAACTCAAAGCAATTCCACTAAAATCAGGAACGAAGTTTTCTTTTTATTAAACAAGAAAGCAGACAGATACATGTTGGTAAATGCTAACTGTATTCACATAGAGACACAGTGTAATCTCTGAGCCCAATATACAGAGAAAGGAAAAAAGCTAGAATTCTATGCACTACTACACAGGGACCTGGCACCCCCAGCCTCCAGCAGAGCCAAGGGGGCCGAAGGGCTTTTCTTCTTTCCCACAGAGCAGGGTGGTGGTGTTGACTCCACAGTTTGAGACAACAAAGGATAAGAAGGAATTTAGAACATAATAGTGGAGATTCTTTTCCTATTGTATTTTTCTCAAGGTTTTCCACCCCCCCACCCCCCACCCCACCTCCCGCCCCCGCCGCCCAAATAGGTTGAGAACCATGGTGTTGAGAAGAGAGACCTCAAAACCAGGGCTACTGAGCACAAGGGGGGGGGGGAGAATGACTGCAACTTGCTCCCAGGGACTGGAGAAAATTCAAAAAGAAAAAGAAAATAAAAAAGAGGGTTGGAGTCAGGCAGTGGTGGCGCACGCCTTTAATCCCAGCACTCGGGAGGCAGAGCCAAGCAGATCTCTGTGAGTTCGAGGCCAGCCTGGGCTACCAAGTGAGTTCCAAGAAAGGCTCAAAGTTACACAGAGAAACCCTGTCTCGCAAAACAAAACAAAACAAAACAAAACAAAACAAAACAAAACAAAACAAAACAAGACAAAACAAAACAAAACAAAAAGAGGGTTGGACTCCATCAGTCTTCTGTGCTAGTCATCCTGGCCTTCATCATCCTCTCCTTCCTCCCCTTCATCATCATCTTCATCTCCTTCACCTTCATCTTCATCCCCTTCCTCATCAATATCTCCCAAGTCTTCCTCTTCTTCATCATCGCCATCATCTTCTGCCTCTCCTTCTTCATCATCCATATCAGGAACCAAATAGGACTGCAAGGGGGTTGGCCAAACCCCGTCTCTGATGACCTCTCCTAACTCAGCTGCATCTACATCAGAACGGTCAGTGAACCAGGTGGAGAAGCTCTCCGCCTCTTCCTGCTGGCCTTTTTCTGCGTTTGACTTGAGCGTTTTGTCAAATCGCTTCCTGATTTCCATTTGATTCCAGTGGACTTTGAAGATGGGTCGCCACTCGCATTCAGATGAAATTCTTTGGAGAGAACTTTATTTTCAAAGTAAGGATTTTCATCTAAATAAAAATCTATTCTGTAACCTGATTTAATGTCTTCAAATTCTATCACTTCAACTCTGGTCAAGTAATGCAGAGCCTCTTCATCTTCCTCCCCAAGCAGTGCAGACACTTGTGGATGGTTGACAAATGTTGTTACCAAAAAATTTGGGATTTTGGCAATCAATTCTGACCTCTTCTGGAAAAATGGTTGGCGGAGTTTGTTATGTTTTTGTTCTACTTTCAGAATGCCCTCACTGGCTTGTTCATTAAGTCTGTCTATTTCATTTTGTACCTCGTCAACGTGTTCAGTTGCTTCTTGCTGTTCTTTTTCTGAGGTCTCATCGGCCCCGTCGTGGTTGGAGTTGAGCTCCTTTTTACTGGCTTTGGCCCTTGGCGCCAACATGGTGCCCTCTGCGGTCGGGGCGGGGAGCGGGGAAGGGGAGCGAAGGGACGGCCTAGGGGGCAGCCAGCGGCTTCCCTTCATGCCACACACGGGGAGCCCGCTTGCTCTGGCCGCCTCCTCCCGGCGCTCTGTTCTACTCTTAAGCTATATAACACAGTTCCTTTTTATTCAATGTTCACTTGTTGAAATGCTAGTGGTAAATTAATGCTACTAAATATCTTTCAAATGACTATTTATACAAATATACATATACTTTTAAATATTTTTAATGTGAGGTGTTGAATGAATAAAACTTTTAACTCACAAAAATATCCATTATTTCTTTAAATATTTAATAATTAGCTATTTTATATCATGACTAACATGAAATTTTTGTAGGTCTGTTTCTTCTTGTTCTATTTTTTTCTAATAATTGTCAGTCCTGGACTTTTATCTTCTTGTGTTTTTGTTTCATTTACTATTGTTTGTATTCCTTAAACTTTCAGTTATCATTTGCTAACACCCTTGGATTTGTTGCTAGTGTGGAGAAAATTAGCTTTTGCATCTATGTTGGCTGTGAGCATTTGTCAAACTTGTTTAAAACAATAGATTGCTGGTATCAGGTTTTGTCGACTCCTCCAGAACTGTGAATTTGAGCTGCCAACTCCCTAAACATCCAGCCTGCAGACACAACTTCCTGTGAGCATCAATCCCCTATCATTGCATGGAAAGGTTGAGAGCGCAATTTTCATTGCAATCCCCTGAGACGACAGTGCTTTGTACTAGTACACTGTCATGGCTGTTGTTACACATAGACCTCAGGCAGGACTCGTTCATTCTTCTTCGGAATCCATATCACACAACAAGGACTGAAGTCCAGGTTCCCGTCTGGCCCAAACTATCAGTGTCAAATAGTGCTATGTTGTTCTGGCTTGCATTTCCATTTCCACTCATTCCTCATTCTATCACCTATGCATTCCTTTCTTGACCCATATCAGCTCATATTGTAATTTTCAATCCAGTAGTTCAAATGGTTTTCTGAAGCAGAGTCAAGTTAAAAACCTCTCATGCCCTGTTAGTAGAAAGCAAAAGCAGTAATTTTATCTAATTACTTTGTAACTGGTTATTTTTCTATTTTAATGTGGTTCTACAGGAGGTGAATATAATTAGCAACACTCAGACTCAAACAAACTTCCCTGGAGAAGCTGAAATGGATACAGAGAATCCTGGTTTCTAGTACTTAAGAAAAGAGGGGCCTGCAGCTATAGTTTAGTTGGTAGAGCACTTGCCTGGCATGTACAAGGCCCTGGGTTCATTCCCTAACACTGTAAAAAGACTGTCAGGGGAGAAAAAGGAAGAAAAGATGAAAGCCTAGTCCATCAGGATCCATCTTCCTAGATGTTAATGGAGATCCTAGGACTGACTTAGTCCCCATACTATATAGGCCCTGCTGTCTGCTTATTCTCTTCCCTAAAGAATGTTGAGCAGTATTCAGATCGTGCCAATCATGACTTAAGCATTCTGCTTGTGATATTTGTCCTCCTGCCAGCCTGTGCCACATATAACTAAATCCTTCATTGCTCTTTCACTAGCAAAAATGAAATGCACAACAGTCCTTATCTAGGAGTTGTTTTGTCCAGCCTTTACCCTTCAGGGCGTATGTGGCCATGTCAACAGACTTAATTATTTGAAACAAAAAAGAAAGAGACTTGATTGTTTGTTTGTTTGTTTTTTAAGTGCTGGGGGGTTGAACCCAGCACCTTGAGCGTGCTTCATGTATTACCTCCTTTTCCATTGCTGTGAAAAACACCATGACCAAAGCACCCTACAGAAGAAAGAGTTGATTTGAGCTTACCGTTCCAGAGGGATAAGAGTCCATGATGGTAGGGAAGAAGCAGACATGGTAGCTAGAGCTGGAAGCTGAGCACTTACATCTTGAAACACAAGCAAGAAACAGAAAGAGCAAATTTGAAATGGTGCAAGTCTTTAAACTCTCAAAGTCCACCTCCAGTGACATACTTCCTCCAACAAAGCCAAACCTCCTAAACCTCCCAAATTGTACCATCAACTAGGGATCAAGTGTTCAAATGCCTGGGACTATGGGGAGCATCTCATTCAAACCACCACACTTGGTAAGTGCTCTACCACTAGTTATATGCCCGACCAAGAAGACAATTTTTTATTATCACTCTAGGGGTAAGGAAGTTACTGAGATATAAATGGTAGGCATCTCGGATGCCACTAAAGCAGTGCCCCTCAACAAAGAATTACCCGCCTCCAAGCATCTATAATGCTGACGTTGGCATATGCCAGGAAATGATAGATGAAAAAAGGTTTTCCATGAGAGGATTACTCCCTCAAATATTGCAATTTTGGGCTTGATTGGGGACCAAATGCAATTCTATTTTTTGTTGTTGTTGATTTTAAGATAGGGACTCTGTAGCCCAGGTTAGCCTTGAAGTATGGCAATCCTCCTATTTTGATACTAGGACTCTAGACATGAGTCACCATGATTAGCTTGAATGCAACTGATCTCACAGCTGGTCCCTTCCTGTAAGAAGCCTTTAACAGGAATATTTAAACAGAACATATTTCATTCATTGGTGTGTGTGTGTGTGTGTGTGTGTGTGTGTGTGTGTGTGTACTGTCTCTGGGAATATGTATACAGTGTGGCTTCGTTAAATACTAGACCAAAAGTTTCACCTTTCAGTCTCATTTGTTTCTCACAAGAAGGGGGGGGGGATCGATAATTGTATATTAAGCACTAAGACAAATCAAAGCAATTCAGGACAATTTAAACTACCTCAAGAGGGAATTTGATCAAGGGTTTTTGTGGACAGCCATGTACTAATTTAACTTAAATCAGATTATTAGAGCTACTTAATCAATATACATCACCAACAATTTCAGGAGACTACTTTTCTTCAGAAAAAAATAATTCTCTAGCACTGGAGAAACCAAAAGATTCTCAAGGTGATCTAGTCAGGGTTTCAGATTGAATTAGTGGTAGAAAATATATAAAATTTCAGGATTTCTGTACCCCAAAGTTTTATACCAATATACTTTCTAAAGTCAGTAATAAGTATAAAAGAATATCTGAATCACACAGGATTCAGTGACAGAAGCTTGATGTGGAGTGTCGGATTTCTCACAGAGGGTAAACTTTATGGTGCTATAAAGGGAGTCAGTGGTCCATGTAATGCTGTTTGCTTCTGCATCTAATGTCACTAGCCAGACCAGCAGCTGGAATGGAGCTATGTATGGGCAGAAACAAACACAAGCCAAATTCTGCATTTCTCACTGCCTCCAACATTAGTGCCATGGGTAACTTTCAGGAGAAGCTAGCATTGCCATGGCACTCACATGTTAGTCCCAGAGAAACCTAAGGAAGAGACTCGGTAGAATTTGTAAGAGCCATATGTCCAAGTATTGCTCTGTGTCCACATGGCAAGCCTGTAAATCAGTCACAACCAACCTGACATGCTATATATAGCAGAGTGTCAACATAGCTGCTGCTTTGCTCCTACCTTCTAAATCTTACATCACTTTCTCTTGTGGCCAATCCTAGCCTGGAACCACTCAGGGAAGGGAGCTTCATGAAACACAGTACAGAGGTACCATTAACATCCTACTTGCCAATGGAAAACAAATCATTACTTATGAAAATTCCCACCATCAAAATTGTGAGCAATATCAAGGGATCCAACCTCCCTCTTCTGGATTCTGAGGGCATCTACATTTACATGTACATATTCATATACAGATAACAGATATACACATGTACACATAATTTAAAAATAAAATAAAAGTTTAAAAAGAAACTATGAGCAATAAAGTATGAGAGGCTGGCACCAGCATTGGGATTATGGGTATCAGAGAATAGAATTTCAGATGACAAATGAAGATAAAATGGTATAGGGAGTGTTCCTTAGGAACTCTCTAGCAGGATGGGAACTGTGGAACAGACTATGGCCATGGTATTTAAGTTCACAATTAGAACTGTGGGTAGATCTGGGAAAGAGTAGGGAGTGGATGCCAATTCCTTAGATACTGAGATGTTTGATGCTACTGTATAAAAGAAAGACTGAAAAAAATGTGTTTGGAAAGTAAGCTAAGATTAGAAGGTTAGCAAATTTAAAAAAATGACATATCACATATTACACAGATTTTGAGAAAGCCTTTGCCAAAATTCAACACCTATTAAAGATTTAATTAAACCATTAGCTTGTGGTAGTAGTGCACATCTCAGCACTTAGGAAACTAAGGTTCAAGAATTGCTGTGAGCTGAAAGCTAGCCTGGGCTATATACCAAATATCACACCAATTAGGGCTACTTAACAAGGCCCTGTCTCAAAAAAAAATAGTAAAATTAAATGAATTGTTAACAAAATAAAAATCAGTTCATTTATTTCCTTGTCACAGTAAAACATAACAACAAACAAATCATCACTATAAAATGATGAGTGTATCACCCTTAAAATTAGACAGGACATGAGTAGTTTTTATTACTGTATTTTTTTGTTATTACTTAACATAAAATTTTTGAGCCAAAGCAATTTGAGAAACAAGTCAAAAGGTATACAAATTGGGAAGCTCAAGTTACCATTATTTATAGATAAAATGACTTTTAAGTAGAAAATCCAACATAGTATTTAGTTTAGGAACCCACAAATACTGCTGTAAATGATAGAGAATTTTAATAATTTTTGTTCTTAATATCAATATAAAGAAAATACTTTTGTTGTGTGTTGAATATAAAATATCCCCCAAAAGCTCTTGTTTTGAATACATGGCTCCTAACTGGTAGTCCTTTCTTAAGAGGTTGTGGAAACTCTATAAGGTGGGACCTAGCTGGAGAAAGGATGTTACTAAAGCACAATCCATAGAGCATATTATTTCTGACCATTTCCTGTTTTGCTCTCTCCTTCCTGGTCCATCATGAAGTAAACAGCTCCCCTCTGCCACATGCTCCTACTACCGTGATACTTTTCCTAGGCACATGGTACTAAGTAACTGTTGACTGAGCCTTTTGAAACCATGAGCCAGAATGATTTTTCTTTTGTTTCTGACAAGCAATTTATCATAGCCATGCTTAAGTATTTAATAGAGTTTTCTGACAAATGAACACCAATTGTTACCTATGATATCTACAACTTCTGAAAACAGATCCTAAAACTAAACTTAATAAGAAATATGAAAATTTTCCTAGATTTATCCTTATTTTTATTATTTATTTATTGTGAATGTGCATGTGCATGTGAGTGCGTGTGTGTGTGTGTGTGTGTGTGTGTGTGTGTGTGTGTGAGACGTGTTTTCAGGTGCCCTCTGAGGCCAGAAGAAGGCATTGGATCCCCTGGAGTTGAAATCACGGGAGGTTGTGAGCCATCTGATATGGGTGCTGGGAACTGAACTTCAGTCTTCTGAAAGAGCAGCGAGCACTCTTAACCACTGAACCATCTCTCCAACCCTAAAAAATGTGCATAAAGAAAAATTTTAAAGTCTTGATGGACAAAGTATATACTATATCTTTGGATATAACAGCTCCATATCATAAAAATGTTGGTTCTCTCTAAATTAAACTCTTATAGAATCTCAATAAAATTCCATGTACTTTGGAGGGGAAATATATGAGCTGAATCTAAAGTTTACATGAAAAATTTACCAACAAGACAATCCAGTAAATTTGATGTGTTATAAATGGAAGGTTGTAGCATTATTAAATATTAAAATATTGCAGAACTATGAGTTTAAAAGTAGTGCATGAATATAGAGTTCAATTGATCACATGACAAATTTGAGAACTAGATAAAAGTGCACATGAGTGTCTAGGATATAAAGACAGCATTTAAAAAGAGCATAGAAAAGATACTACACCTACTGAACAGAATCATTTTAATTCTTCTACATTTATTTATTTATCATGGAGTGTGTGTGTGTGTGTGTGTGTGTGTGTGTGTGTGTGTGCTCTCCAGTTCCATTCACTTTCTTGCTGATTCCATGATTTCAGTTTTCTTTGCTGCTGTTCCTTTACTAGATTTTCCCTATCTATTCACCTGTTGACGGACACCTAAGCTGGTTCTTCATTGTTGCTATTGTGAATAGTCTAGTAATAAATATAGATATGCAGTTTTCTGAGTGGTAGGACTTAAGAATCCTTTGGGTCTCTGTCCAGGAATGGTATGGTTATATCATATGGTAGGTCTCCTTTTTTTGTTTGTTTTTTAAGAAACTGTCATATGGGGCTGGCAAGATCACTCAAGAGGTAAAGGGTAAGAGGCATTATTAGCTACTAGGTGATGCAAGTCTTACTATCTGAGTTCAATTCCCAGAACCTACATAAAGGTGGAGGCTGAGAAACAACTCCAGGCCCCTCACATAAAGTAAAAATTATTTATTTTTTAATAAAGTTAAAAATTAAAAACCCTCCATATTGTCAGCATTTATTTTATATTCTTGCCTGTGTAGATACCTGTGATGGATGTACTTTAGGCTACAGGCCCCAGACCTGCATTTATCAGTGTTTTGGAAAGAGTGAGCTACATAAGGCATATTTAAAAACGTAGCATGAAATAAACTGCAGAACATACCATGTGGTGATAATTGTCCCTAAGAAGATCATGTTTGAAAGGCCTAGGTCAGAGGGAGTCTCCATCCCTACAGTTTCATCTCTAATCTTCTGTATATGTAAGCACATATTATCTATTAACAAAAGAAAAAGGACTTGTCAAGAAAAGGACCGCCAACATAATATCAGATGTACTGAGCAGCAATAAGTTTTAAAGTATTAGCCTAAAGTAAATAAGAGTTTGGAAAATAAAAAAAGAGTGTTACATGAAATTAGTTGTTGTCAGCTACAAGGAAAGCTGCGAAGCAATGATAAACTGTATACACATAATCATAGGACAATAAACAGGGCCAAATTATTTATGAAAAATATGCTAGTGATTAACACATTATATATTATGGAATGAGAATGGGTTCATAACAATTGTAACTCATAAATCACGTTTGTGTAAAAATAAACAATAAGCACTTTAATGTTTAAAACTACATTAAGAAAATAAATAAATACATTTTATCTTTTAACTGGTAGATAGCTAGAAATTTATGCTACAACTGTCTGTTCGCTTTCACATGCAGTAAGCATGGAGAAAAACTAAATTGACTAGTTAGTTAACAAATACCTCATAAGCATTTTTATGGGTATAATATTTGTTAAGAAATAGTACAGTGCACATGTATTTTTTATATTTATAATTCTTTGAGAATTTCATATATGTATTTTGATCATATCCCCCTTTCCATATCTTCCAAGATAGCCTCATTCCATGCCCACCAACTTTGTGTCCTCATTAAAAAAAAAAAATCCATCAAGTCCGGTTAGTACTGACCATCCACTGGATCACATTAGACCTACAAGGGACCACACCCTTAAAGAAAACTAATTTTCCCTTTCCAAGTAGCTATCAATAGCTCCTCAGCTAGGGATGGAATTTCAAGCCCACATTACCTTCTATACTGTGATTTTCAATATGTCTAATATCTTGTTAATATTTTTCATAAAGTGATCAAGTTAAACATATTAACTTGATCAAACAAAACACCATATGTATGCACACATACACATGATAGTATTATGACTCATTCCACATTATGTCTATAGGAGTATGAAGAAATAGATTTAAAAAACATTTTTATTATAGCTATACTTATAAAAACATATTTTAAAATTCAATACAAGCAATTGAAATTATTTTCAGGACACACCAGCCAAGGAAGCAGGTAGGCTAACTGCAAATCTTCACCTTCCTCTCCTTTCCTCCAAATCCAATCTCCCAGTCTCAACCCAGCTCTGAAGCAGAACACCTGCTGTGCCCACTCCCTGCCCCCATCTCCATTGGATCACATAGATCTCCTCCAACCTTCCTCCCAGTTTGTCCCATTGCCCCAGCCCTCAACTTTAGCCAGCATTCCCTGGGAACTCTCTAGCCAAGCCTGTCAGAGAAGCAAGTACCAGCAAAGCATGTAAGCAAGCTTCAGATCTTCACTCTCCCTCCTCTCCTCCAAATCCAATCCCCCAGTCTCATCCCCAGATCTGTAGCAGACCACCTGTTTGGGCCTCTCCTCATTCTCTGCCCACATTCCCAGAGGGCTAGGCAGATCCCGGTGGAACACCCTGCTTTCTCCTCTCCTGTGGACCCCCTCAGTCCCCTCACTCTCCTTCCTAGCTCATCTCCATTCCTAAGTAACAGCTTCCAATACCTAGAAACACATTCTACCGAGAACCTCCAGTGGCCACACCTGACAGGATCCCAGAAGAATCCTCTACCAGGCAACATAGCCACCACATTCTTCTTAAGAACCAGAGAGGGCAACAGAAACCACAGAATAAAGTACCCACCCAACAAAGACATGACCAGCTATTAGCACCTAGAATTACAGTAGTCCCAATCCAAGATGCCTATACACTAGTGTAAAAACAGTAACAACCAGAACAATACGTCTCCACTAGAGCCCAGGAACCTTACTATAGTAGGTCCTGAGAAACGAAACGTAGCTGAAGCACAAGACAAGGACCTTAAAATAGTTTTTATGAATATGATAGAGGTACTTAAAGAGGAAATTAATAAATCCCTGAAAGAAAGCTGTGAAAATACAAACAAGCAATGGAAAGAAATGAATAAAACAATTCAAGAGCTGAAAGTGGAAATAGAATCAATAAAGGAAACTCAAACTGAGGGAAATCTGAAAATGAAAATTCTAGGAACTCAAACAGGAACCTCAGAAGCAAATCTCACCAACACAATGCAAGAGATGGAAGAGAGAATCTCATGCACTAAAGACAAGACAGAAAAAAATGAATAAATCAGTCAAAGAAATGTTAAATCTCAACAACAACTGGCACAAAACATCCAGGAAATCTGGGACACTATGAAAAGACCAAATCTAAGAATAATAGGAATAGGAGAGGAGGAGACAAAACCCAGGTCAAAGACACAAAGAACATTTTCAACAAAATCAAAAAGAAAATTTAGCTAACCTAAAGAAGGATATGCCTATAAAGGTACAAGAAGCATACAGAACACCAAATAGACTGGACCAGAATACAAAGGCCCCTTGCCAGATAATAATCAAAAATCTAATCATACAGAACAAAGAAAGAATATTAAAAGTTGCAAGTGAGACTCTAAAAGCCAGAAAGGCCTGGACAGATGTTCTACAAACTATAGGAGACCACAAATTTCAGTCCAGCCTACTATTGAAAGCAAAACTTTCAATCAGAATAGATTGAGAAAGCAAAACAAAATGAATTATATTCCACAATAACACCAAATTTAAGTAAAATCTATCTACAAATCTAGCTCTACAGGAAATTTTATAAGGAAAATTTCAACCTGAAGAGGTTAACCACAACCAAGAAATAAATAACAAACCAGCAAATCAAAAGGGACACACACACCATAACACCGAAATAACAGAAATCAACAAACATTGCTAATCAATAACATCAAGGCTTTCAATTCCTAAAAAGAAGGGAAAAAACAATTAACACAATGGACACAAAAAAAGAAGCCATCCTTCTGCTGCATCCAAGAAACACACCTTAACATCAAGGATAGACATCACCTCAAGGGAAAAGAATGGGAAAAAAAGATATTCCAAGAGACTGAAGAAGCAAGCCAGTGTATCCATTTTGATATCTGACAAATTAGACTTCAAACCAAAACTAAATAGAAGAAATAGGAAAGGATACTACATACTCATCAAAGGAAAGGTTCAACAAAAGGACACTGCAATTAACATCTATGTACCAAACACAAGGACAACCAAGTTCATAAAAGAAACAGCTTAAATCTACCAATGGACAGGTCATCCAGACAAAAACTAAATAGAGAAATGCTGGAGCTAACTGACACCACAAGCCAAATGGACCTACCAGTTATTTACAGAACATTTAACCCAAACACAAAAGAATATACCTTCTTCTCTGTACTTCATGGAACTTTCTCCAAAATTGACCACATACTCAGACGCAAAAGAAGTCTCAACAGATACAAGAAGATTGAAATAACTCCCTGCATCCTATCTGACCACTATGGATTAAAGCTGGATATTGTCAACAACAGCAGAACAGCAAACTCATGGAAACTGAACAATTAACTACTGAATGGAAATGGATCAAAACATAAAAGGAAGAAAGAAATTAAGGACTTTCTAGAAGTCAATGAAAATGAATACACAATGAACCCAAACTTATGGGATACAATGAAGACAGTTCTAAGAGGCAAATTCATAGCACTAAGTGGCTACATAAAAAAATGAAGAACTCTCATACGAGCAATTTAACAGCACACTTGAAAACTCTAGAACAAAAAGAAGAAATCACACACAAAAGGAATAGATGGCAAGAAATAGTCAAACTCAAGGCTGCAATCAATAAAATAGAAACAACAACAAATAAAACAATACAAAAATCAATGAAAAAAATTGTTCTTCAAGAATATCAACAAGATAGACAAAACCTTACCCAAACTAAATAAAAGGCAGAGAGAGAACATCCAAATTAAAAAGATCAGAAATAAAAATGGGACATAACAACCAACACTGAAGAAACCCAGAAAATCATTAGAACATACCTTAAAAACCCATACTCTGTGAAATTGGAAAATTTAAAAGAAATGTGTAAGTTTCTAGATATGTACCATTACAAAAGATAAATCAAGGTCAGATAAGACCTATAATTCCTAGTGAAATATAAGTAGTCATTGAATGTCTCCCAACCCCAAAAAAGAGTTAATGCTAATAATCCTCAAATTATTTCACAAAATAGAAACAGAAGGAACATTGCCCAATTCATTTTATGAGGCCATAGTTACCTTGATATCTAAACCACATAAAGACTCCCCAAAAGAAAGAGAATTACAGACCAATTTCCCTCATGAACTTTGATGAAAAAATACTCAGTAAAATACTTCCAAACAGAATCCAAGAACACAACAAAAAGATCATCCACCATGATCAAGTAAGGCCTCATCCCAGAGATGCAGGGATGGTTCAATATACAAAAATCAGTAAATATAATCCATCACATAAACAAACTGAGGGAAAAAAAACCACATGATCATCTCACTAGATGCTGAAAAGGCTTTTAACAAATCCAACACATTTCATGATAAAAATCCTGTAGAGATTAGGGATAGAAGGTACACACCTAAACATAATAAAGGCTGTTGACATCAAGCCTACAGGACCATACTTAAACAGAATAAAAGCATTATACAGCAAGCCAACAGCCAATATCAAATTAAATGGAGAGAAACTCAAAGTGATTCCATTAAAATCAGAAACAAGACAAGACTGTCCATTCTCTTCATATCTACTCAATATAGTACTTGAAGTCTTAACTAGAACCATAAGACCACAAAAGGAGATCAAGGGAATGCAAATTGGAAAGGAAGAAGTCAAACTTTCACTATTTGCAGATGATATGATAGTATACACACGCGACACCCAAAATTCCACCAGGGAACACCTATAGCTGAGAAACACTTGCAGCAAAATAGCTGGATACAAGATTAACTCACAAAAATCAGTACCCTTCCTATATACAAATGACAAATGGGCTGAAAAAGAAAACAGGGAAACAATCCCCTTCACAATAGCCTCAAAAAATTTAAAATATCTTGGAGTCACTCTAACCAAGCAAGTGAAAGACCTGTATGACAAGAACTTCAAGTCTTTGAAGAAAGAAATTGGAGAAAATATCAGAAGATGCTAATGGATTGATATGATTGACATAGTAAAAATGACCATCTTACCAAGAACAATTTAGAGATTCAAAGCAATCTCCACCAAAATTCCAACACAATTCTTTACAGACCTTGAAAGAACAATATTCAACTTCGTATGAAAAAAATCCTGAGTGGTAAGAGAATTGTTGAGGGTGTCACCATCCCCAATTTCAAGTTATTTTACAGAGCTATAGTAATAAAAACCACATGGTATTGGCACAAAAACGGATATGTTGATCAATGGAATGGAACTGAAGACCCAGACATAAACCCACACACCTATAGACATGATCTATGATTGTAAAAAAAAGCTGGAAACACACACTGGAGAAGAGACAACATCTTCTACAAACAGTGTTAGTCAAACTGAATGGCTGTATATGGAATAATCCAAATAAATGCATATTTATCACCTTGCACAAAACTCCAAATGGATCAGGAAATCAACATAAGTCCAGATACCCTAAATCTGATAGAAGAGAAAGTGAAGAATATCCTTGAACACATCAGCACAGGAAAAGACTTTCTGAACAGAACACTGTTAGCACAGGCACTAAGATCAACAAGTAATAAATGAGACCTCAGGAAACTGAAAACTTTCTGTACAGCAAAGGACAGCATCATTCGGAAAAAGCAACAGCTTACAGAAAGGAGAAAGATTTCCAAAACATGTAAAGAACTAAAAAATCTAAATAACAAGCAAATTAATAACCAAATTAAAAATATGGCACAGATCTAAACAGGCTAAGGCAGGAGGATGACTTCAGACCAGGAATTTGAGGCCAGCCTTGGACATAATCATTATAGTAAGATTGCCCCAACACATACACACACACAAAAGTAAAGAAAAAAAAACAGGTCTAAAAGTTGATTTCTGAGGTTTTCTTTTCTTTCTTTCTTTCTTTCTTTCTTTCTTTCTTTCTTTCTTTCTTTTTTCTTGAGGCAGGGTTTCTTTGTGTAGCCCTGGCTGTCCTGGAACTCACTCTGTAAACCAGGCTGGCCTCAAACTCACAGAGATCAGCCTGCTTCTGCCTCCTGAGTGCTGAAATTAAAGATGTGTACCTCCACTGCACAGTTGATAACTGAAGTTTTCAATACTCAGATTATTCTTTAGTTGAGAAAGGTCTCTGACAGTCTCACTCTTCACTATGAGCATCCACAGTGAACCCAGAGTCCCTTCACAGACATGAGGCTTGCTTGTAATGGAGGAAAAGAAACATTACATGGCCTCTTCTAGAAAAAGTGTATGGACTCTTGCTTTAAATGTTACAGTGTTGTAGAATATCATTTTAAGATGTGTTACATTTGTTTATTCTGTGGAACATTTGATTAATGATGCAAAGATGTGTTGCATTCTTTTATGTTGCATTTATTTAACTCTGTGAAGCTGTGCTACTTTGCCTGTCTAAAATACCTGATGGTCTAATAAAGAGCTGAACGTCCAATCTGATTACCAGGGTAGGCCAGCTCAGGCACCCTCTCCACTATTGCTGGTAATCTAAGCTGGGGTCATCCTTGTGGATTCCTGGGAACTTCCCTAGCACTAGGTTTCTCCCTAACCCCAGGATGTCTTCATCTATCAAGATATCTCTTTCATTGCTTTCCCACTCCATCCCTGTTCCAGCTCTATCATCCCATTCCCTTACGTTCTCATTCCCCATCCCCTAACCTGTATTACCCTCCCTCCTCATTCCCAGTTTACTCTGGAGATCTCATCTATTTCCCCTTCCCAGCCCAATACATGAGTCCCTCTTAGGGTTCTCCTTGTTACCTAGCTTCTTTGGATATGTGGGTTGTAGTCTGGTTATCCTTTGCTTTACATCTAGAATCCACTTATGAGTGAGCATATACCATGTTAGTCTTTCTGAGTCTGGGTTACCTCACTCAGGATATTTTCTAGTTCCATCCACTTGCCTGCAGATTTCGTGATGTCATTGATTTTTACTGCTGAGTAGTACTCCATTGTGTATATGTACCACATTTTCGTCATCCATTCTTCAGTTGAGGGGCATCTAGGTTGTTTCCTGGTACTGACTATTACAAATAATGCTGCTATGAACATAGTTGAGCAAGTGTCCTTGTGGTATGATTGAGCATTCCTTGGGTATATGTCCAAGAGTGGTATCATTGGTAACTGTCATCATAGAGCCTTCATCCAGTAACTGGTGGAAACAGATGCAGAGATCCACAGCCAAGCACCAGATGAGGGATTCTATGAGCAAGGGGCATCAAGCATGATGGGGAAACTTACAGATACAACTGGCCCAAGATAGTGGGAACTCATGAACTTTAGACCAACAGTTGTGGAACCTGCATGGGATTGGACTAGGCCCTCTGCATAATTGAGACAGTTGTGTAGCTTGGTCTGTTTGAGGGGCCCCCTGGCAGGGGGAATAGGATCTATCCCTGGCGCATGAACTGGCCTTTTGGAGCCCATTCCCTATGGTGGGACACCTTGCATACCCTTGATGCAGGGGGAGGGGCTTGGACCTGCCTCAGCTGAATGTACCAGGCTTTGCTGACTCCCCATGGGAGGCCTTACCTTTTCGGAGGAGGGGATGGGGCGTGGGCTGGGGAGGAAGGCTTTGAGGGAGCAGGAGGAGGGATGAGAGGAGGATCTGTGGTTGGTATGTAAAATGAATAAAAAATTTCTTAATTAAAAAAAGTAACAAAAAAGATCAGTTCTGAATGAGAATCAATGATGAAGAAATAAGTGCCAGCTGACAAGATGGTGCAGAGGGCAAAGGCTTGCTTCCAGCCTGATGCCTGGAGTTTGAGCTCCAGAATCCACATAGTAGGAAGGAAGAACTCACTCTCTTCTAACCTCCATTAACATGTTGTGAGAAGTTGTGGCACACGCACACCTACACAACACAACACACACACACACACACACACACACACACATACACACACACAGGTAAGTAAGTGAATAAACAAATTAAAATATTTCAAAAACAGAAATAGATACAGATATTATTACCATTATTATGAATACTGCAAAATCAACTATACAAATTTAGAATCCAGATATTTCAGAGTTGTAAAAGTTAAACATATATTTCACTAGAAAGCAGTATGGAATCGCACATCAATGGATTCTATAGGATGTGAGTCAACTGTTAGACAAAGAAAAACCTCATTAAAAAAAAACCTAAATATCCTTACAAAGTCTGAGAAACCTAAAACAAAGCTTGTTTAGTAAAAGTATTCTAAATACTACTCTATAGAGAAAAGGCATGTGACCAGTTTTCTAATTCTTACCAGTCCTTAAGGCAACACCACCTCTGCATGACTAATCTCTGCATAAAATAGTTAATTACACTCTATCAGAGGCCTGTTTCTGCTGATGCTGTCTTTTGTTAATCTTTCATGCTGATTTTGGAATTATATCCTAAATTTCATGTTTGTCATCTGCTAAGTTTTAAAATGTATCATGTGTCCCTGAGTTTATTTTCTTCATGAAACAAAATCAAGGTGCTTATGTGTGTATACATGATATTTACAGTAATAAAAATTTAAATACTTATTCCATTTTACTCTGATGAATTAGATTTTAATCTACAAGCATTTTTCTCAATCTTGACACTATTGATTTTTTAAAATTAGATCACTCATTGTTGGGGTGCTCTCCTGCGCACTGCAGAATATTGAGCAGAGTCCTTGACCTCTACAGACTATATACCAGCAGTCCCTCCACTTACAACCAAAATTCCCTAGACATACTGAAAAACTTTGTGGGTGGCAAAATCAAAATTCAGCCTCTTATATCTTCCCATGCTGTTGAATCTTGACGGTTTTCTTAAAGATTCAATCACAATCTTTGTCATTAGATACTTCCAATAAAATAATCTGACAAAGACAAGTTGATTTTGGAATTACATCCTAAATTTCACATTTGTCATCTGTTAAGTTTTAAAATGTTATATGCTGTGTCCCTGAGTTTATTTTCAAGAAATTCAGAATTCCAAGTTCCTTTTCAAACAACTGCATATTGGTTTTGCAGCAGAAGGAAGTCATAAAAACATAAATTGAACCATTATAAGTTGGGAATTGTCTGCATAAAATAATTCTACAAACAATCATATGCCAACACATTATCTAAACTAGCAACTTTCAAAGCAACAGAACATCTTAACAAACATATAACAAGTAAACAGCCTGAAATAGTAACCATAAAATTTCCTACAATGAAGACCTCAAGATCCCTTTACTGGTGAATTCTACCAAATATTTGACTAAAAATCAATGCCAATTCTTCATAAATTCTTCCCCTCCAAATAGAAGGATAATTTCACAATCCATTCTATGAGATCCTGATGCTAATACCAGACAAAGACATTATTAGAAAAGAAAGAGAAAAAAAGACAAGGGAGATTGCAGAACTATTTCCCAAATGAATATAGGGTCAAAAATCCAAACAAAATATATTAAACTAAATTCACAAGCATATAAAAGGATTATACCACAGGATCAAATGTAATATATCCCTGGATTAAATGCTCAGGCTAGCATATTGTGATATTTCTTCTTGTTTGGTTTGAGGGATGCCAAGGAAGTTAGTGAAGTACACCTCTGAGCATGTCTATGAGGGTACTTCCACAGATGGTTACTGCTGTGGGATGGTCTGTATGTCAAACATGTTGCTTATTGGTCAATGAATAAAACACTGATTGGCCAGTGGTCAGGCAGGAAGAAGTATAGGCGGGACAAGGAGGAGAGAATTCTGGGAAGTGGAAGGCTGAGGAGACACTGCCAGCCGCCGCCATGACAAACAGCATGTGAAGATGCCGGTAAGCCACAAGCCATGTGGCAAGGTATAGATTTATAGAAATGGATTAATTTAAGCTATAAAAACAGTTAGCAAGAAGCCTGCCACGGCCATACAGTTTGTAAGCAATATAAGTCTCTATGTTTACTTGGTTGGGTCTGAGTGGCTATGGGACTGGCGGGTGACAGAGATTTGTCCTGACTGTGGGCACAGTAGGAAAACTCTAGCTACAGGTTACATCATGAGGACTCTGACCTAATTAGCACATTCAAAATGTGAATACGAGATTGGCAGGCAGTACAACTGTGCAATGTGGGATACCTACATGGGTTATATCTTGGCCTAGCCACCTATTATGCTCTCTTTGCTTCCTGATCACCAGGAGGGGAGTAAGTCTGCTCTGCCACATCCTTTTTCCATGACATTCTGATTCACCACACCACAGCCTGAAACATGGCAGCAGTCAGTCATGGACTGAAACTTCCAAAAAGTACAAACCAAATGAATCCTCTCTCCTTTTAAGTTCTTTATGTCAGGTATTTTCTCACAGTCATAAAGGCTAACTAAAGGCTAACACACATCTTAAAATCAATTTAGTATGCAATATTAATAAATAAAGAACAAAAACCTAACATGATCATTTTCATAGATCCAGATAAAGCATCTGAGGAAAACCTGACAATTTTTTATAGTAGAAACAATAAATGAAATAGGAACAGAAGAGAATCCCCTCAAGATAATGAAGTAGTATTTACATAAACCTGAGAGTTAAATCACACTTAATGATGAAATACTGAACAGCTTCTCTGTTAGTTCAGGACAGATAGAAGAATGCCTGCTCGTGACACTTATACTCAACCTGGAGGTCCTGAACAGAGCATTTAAACAAGGAAAAGAAATCAAAGGCATCCATAGAGGGGAAAAGAGGAGGAAGACTATTGTAGTCAGAAGGTTTCTCCGGTCCCACCTGGCCCCGCTGTCCCTCAGCCACTTATAAAATAATCATTCAGAGGCTTATATTAATTACCAATGGTATGGCCTATGGCAGGCTTCTTGCTAGCTAGCTCTTATAACTTAACCCATTTCTATTAATCTATAAGTTGCCACATGGCTATGGCATTACTGGTCTGCTGGCATCTTGCTGCTCCTTAGGTGGCAGCTGGTGTCTCCCCTGCCTCTGTCTTTCTTCTCTCTCTGTCTTGGATTTCTCACCTACCTCTAAGCTGCCTTGCCATAGGCCAAAACAGCTTTATTTATAGCCAATGGGAGCAACACCTATTCACAGCATACAGGAAGACATCCCCAGCAGACTATCTATTAGCAGAGGATACAATTGTGAATCCACAAAGATAGCTATTAAAGCCAATAAGTGAATTCAGTAAGGTTTCGGGATTTGAGCTCACTATGTAAAAATCAGTTAGTTGTGTTCTCATATACTGGTAGTGAATAATACAAAAGAGAAATGAAGAAAACAGTCTCATGGACAATAGAGCCCAAAAAGATAAAATACTTAGGAATAAATTTAACAAGAGAAATACAAGACTTGTGCACTGGAAATTGCAAAACATCAGTGAAAGAATTTAAAGAAGAGCTCAACACTTAAAGGCGTTTGCTATTCTTTCAGAGGCCTAAAGATGGTTCCCAGAACTCACTTGAGAGTCCACAACCATCTGTAACTCCAGTTCCTGAGGCTCTGATGCCTTCTTCTGGCCTCCATGGATTCACATGCGGCATTCTTTCTCCAACTTTGTCATATTAAATTATCCACCATTCTATTTCCCTTTTTCCTTGGATTTGCTTGTTTTAATGCTCCGACTCTGTTTTTATTCTATAAATCATGCATTGATGCTGGAGTCATGCCTCAATTGGAAAAGTGCTTGCCTAGAATGCACAAAGACCTGGGTTCAATTCTCAGCACCACATAAAATGTAGATAGAAGGCTGGCTCAGTAGTTAAGAGCACCTGTTTCTTTTTCAGAAGACCCAGGTTCGGTTCCCAGCACCCACAAGGTAGCTCACAGCCATCTATAACTCCAGTTCCAAGGCCTCTAAAACTTCTTCCAATCTCTGTGGGCACCACTTACACACATGGTGCACATGCATTCAAGCAAGCATTACACTCACACATATAAAATAAAATAAAGAAGGATTTAAAAACTGTTCATGGAGGCACACACCAGTTTTCTAAGCACTCAGAAGGTGGAGCTGGGAATTTCAGAAGTTCAAGATCACCCTCTGCTGTTTAGCAAGTTTGAAGTTTACTTGGGCTAGAGGCATTGTTTAAAAAAATTATTCCTTTAAGTAACACTTTGATTAATTTTATTTGTAGTGTGTTTTGTCTCAAAAAGATCTTGAGTGTTCATATAATCAAATAATAATTTGTCAGCTGGAAATAGTTTTATAAATACTTGTACATAATCTATTTATTTACAAAAAATAATGTGAAAAGTCCTCATGGTTCCTTAAACTAATTGTGAGCTCCCTTCAAATTTTTGTGAAATCAAACCCCTTATCTGCTCTAAATATGGACTGAATAATCCCCATCATTTTATGATCATTTTGAGATTTAGCATCCCCATTATTTATATAAAGTAATTACTCTTTCCTCATCATTAATTAAACATATATACTGACATATTTTACCAGTTTATTTGCTCACTGTTACTTCACACATCCAAGGCATGCCTGGCGTTCACTCCTCTTCTGGAGAGCATGCATAATTCAGTATTTCTTTCAACTGGGGTCTATGATTCACACCATTCAGCCTTTGTAAATTGTAAAATATTTGTATTTTACCTCACTCTTGAATAAGAATTACATGTGCATAAATTTCTAGCTTGAATATATTGCTCCATTGTCTCCTTGCAACTATTGCTAATGAAAAGCCTGCTCTCTTCCTTATTATTCTCTTATATCTGTCTTTTCTCCTTGGTAGCTCTGTAAATATTTTCTCTCTATGCCTGCTGCTCTTCATTTGTGCTCCAGTATTGTCTAGTGATGGGTATCCTTTTATTTATCCTGCTCAGTCTAAAAGTGTGTTTTGCTCTGAAGATTCATGCCTGTCATCAATTATGGGAAAAGTTTATAACTATCTCCTTAAATATCACTGACAGTTTGAGATTCTTAACCTTTTTTTCCTTATAGAATGCACACTGTATCTAAGCATTGTTACTGTTTAAATTTTTGGAAAGTCTTACTAGTAGCAAAGGCTAAGCTCCAACTCCCAGTCTTTCTGCCTCAGCCTCCAGGGTACTAGTATTACACGAGTTCACCACCTCACCCAGAAACCTGTTTTTGAACCTATCTCCATGGTAACTTTTCTAGTTGATATTACTGTCTCTGTGCTGTATTCCGGATGAATTCTTCAACTGCGTTTTCTAAATCACAAATTCTCTATTCAAATATGCTTAGTTTTCAATTTATCTATTGAGTTTTGGAGCTGGAGTGGTAGCTCCACAGTTAAGAGTTCTTGCAGAGGACCTAGGTTTGATTTTCAACACCCACATGGCAGCTCCATAATTCTAGATCCAGGGAATTTCTGACCTCCAAGGATATCTCAAGCACAAACATGTAATATACAGATATACATGCAGTAAAACATCCATATACATAAAATAAAATAAATACATTTCTATCTATTGAGTACCTCCAGTAATTATATTTTCATTCTGTTTTGTTTTAATATCCAACTTGCCCTTATTCTTTTACAATTTCTTGTTCTTAGGAAAATTTTTTTTTAGTCTGTCAATCATAGCTATGCTGATAATGCAATCTTTGTAAGCTTTAAGCAAACTATTTTACTTCCATCTTGAGTGAATTCATTTTCTCTCATTGGTGATTTGTCAACTTCCTTTCTTGCTTGGTACATAGTTTTTCCACCTTCTTTGGTAGTGTGTGTGTGTGTGTGTGTGTGTGTGTGTGTGTGTGTGTGTGTGTGTTTATGTGTGCGTGTGTATGTGTGTGTACAGAAGCCAGAGGGGACTGTTCCTCAAGCACTGTTCATTTTGTTTTTGAGGTAGGGCCTCTCTCTGGCCTACATCTTGCCAAGCAGGCAAGGCTAGCTGTTCAAAGAGTCCCAGGAAGTGCATGGCTTTTGTTGATGGTGGGTTCTTGGGTTGGAACTCAGCTCCTTGTGCTTCCACAGCAAGCACCTTCCCAGCTGTGCTCTCTCCTCAGCCCCTCATCTTGAATCTTTAAGAGAGTTTTCTCTCCTTCTCTTCCTGCTGCTGCTTCTACTTTTCCAGCATGTTTTGTTGTTGTTTTGTTTGGGGAGCTGGAATCTCCCTGTGTTGCCTAGGCTGACCCCAAATTCAGGAGCTCAGTGGATTCTCTTGCCTCAGCTCTCAAGTAACTAGAACTACAGATGTGCTGGCCAACAGGTTTTCAATACTTTAACAAGTGGGTGATGATACAGAACCAGGCCCAGCCTTGTGATTATCTCAGATTTTACAGCTCTGGACACTAAGCCTGTGGTCACTTGGCCTCCATTGTGGTTTCAAAGCCGCCTATGTCTTCTCAGCCCTCAGAGGTCAGGCAATGAAGCACAGCCCATGAGGCACAGCCTCAGGTGCTGCCTTTCATCTTACTACTTTGTCTCCTGCCTTTCAAGACAAGTAGTGCAGGAGAGAAGACTTGTCACCTATTTTTCAAAAATGGCTGAATTTTGTGGTACTGCATCACCTAGATAACACTCAGCAGGCACAGTGGGGCTTCCACAAAGACAACAAAGCAGACAGTCTATCCAGCTGGGACCTAGGAAGCAGGCTTTTAAAGCCCAAGGCAGAATTTTGCTTGAAAATGACTCTAACTGATTTTATGTCAGGCTTTTTGGGCACAAATGGCACAGAAAGGTCTTTAACTGTTTCTGGCCCCTGTTGTGGAATAATGCAATATTTGCTTAGCTATTTAAAGATGTGTTTCATTTGTTTGTGTCGCAGAATAATTGTTTAACTATGTAAAGATGTGTTGCATTTGTTTATGCTGCATTTGTTTAACTATGCAAAGATGTGTTGCTGTTTTACCTTGACTGCTTATGGGACCTGATTGGTCTAATAAAAAGCTGAACTGCCCTTAGCTAGGAAGCAGAGGGATAAGCAGGGCTGGCAGGCAAAGAGAAAAGGGGAGCCAGCCAGTCAGTCAGCCAGGGGTCAGCCAGACAGCCAGACATGGGGGAAGCAGGAAAGCAGGGTGGACAGTACATAGATGAGGTAATGTCAGGGCAGCACATAGATTAATAGAAATGGGTTAATTTAAGTTAAAAAGCTAGCTAGAAACAAGCCTAAGCTAAGGCCGAGCATTCATAATTAATAATAAGTCTCCATGTCATGATTTAGGGGCTGGTGGTCCAAGAAAGCCTGCTAACACCCCACCACCACACCCACTTGCTTTGGTAAGGGGCAGGATCCAATATTTAATAAATGAATGTACTTTTAGGAATGTCAGAATATGAGAAATTATTCCAAGGACCCAAAGAAGGACCAGAGCTAGGGAAGAGCAAGGAAGGGAGGAGAGGAAAGAGAGGTGAAATAAAGTTGAAGGGGGCAGAGAAAGGAAGCTGATAGGGGAAATGAGGTAGGGGGATAAAGATGGGAAGAGAGAGCACAAGTAGAGAGAAGGAGACAGAGATAGAGTTGGGGGACAAAAAGCCACAGAAAAAAATAAGAGACAGTCAAAAACACTGAAAAATTAGAAAAGCTTGCAAAAATTACCATCACTATGTTGAAATGAGTCATATTCTTGCTTTTACAAATGAAAACAAAGGACATAACTGTATGTGTAGATGTAGTCCATTGCTGAGTTTGGTGAGGGGAGAATCCAAAAGGGAGGAAGTAGTAATGTCCCTATCACTCATGACTAATGTTCTTATCACTGGAATAACCCTTCCAAACTGGAAATGGAAGGCTTCTCTATCCTAGCTCATTGCCTAGCACAGATAGGAAGCACTCCTACTGCCTCTGGTCACTTCTACCAGCCAGGCTGATGTGATAGTCTCTTCAATAACGCATCCATCTACAGTCTTATAATAGTTCTTATCCTGAGTAGCACTAATTGCCTTTCAGCTGAGAGCATGTGTAAGGCATTGATTGGTGACACTGCAGCCAGCAGCAGCCAAAGGAGTCTTGGCTGATGCTCACTTCCCTCCTGGCCAGCATAGCCGGTGGAGGTTATTTGAGACCAGTGACTGAGGGGCTGGGGAGAGAGAGAGAGTGAGCCCTAATCTGCAAATGAGAAGTTAGGTTAATAGAATGAACCACAAAGATTAACCCCATCCTCATGACTGAGTCTTTCCTTGGAAAAATTTAGTAAGCTATCAGCATGAGGCCAAATATTTACTCTTCTCTAAGAGTACTTCCATTTAAGAAGACTGTGGATACAAGTACTTGATTTAGGAAGTGCTGATTACACAGGTAGGGGAGTAGGGAGATATGAAAAGGGCAAGAAGACAGAAGATAAAGGACACTTTGTTAAGCCAGATTCTACTGTAGGCAATGATTGCTTAATCCTACAGGGAAATGGTAGAAACAGCACAAGCCTGAGAGATCTGCAAGGCTCCTATAGCACTTGCCCAAAGGCCATAATGGAACAGTGAGACTTGCTTCATTTAGCGAACTCTTCTGGGAAAGCTTCCTATTCCTAACATTTTGTAGCAGGTGCTCATTCAATGTAGTTCAGCAGCCCCTGTTGTACTGCACTTGAATGAATCCCAGAATGTGAATTCGATTTTAACATTTTATTTGATACACAACTAACCAGCCAGTTAGGAAGATATTGAACTTCTCTTGGCTCTCAGTTTGTTTTGTTTTGATTGTTGGTTGGTTGGTTGGTTTTGTTTTGTTTTTTTTTTTCATCTATCACCTGTCAAATGGAGATGAGATCTGACAGGCCCTCCTCACAGGAATAAAGTGAGACTCAACATCAAAATATAGTCATATGCATCTGGAGTGTATTGGTTACTGTTCTCATCATTGTGGCAAAATACCTTACAGAAGCAATTTAAAGGAGAAGTTTATGCTGGCTCACAGTTTCAGAGGGTGCCATCCATCATCATAGGGAATCCATGGTGACTGAAGTGGTTTGGGCCATGTGGTGTTTTGAATGAAAATTGGCCCTATAGACTCATAGGAAGTGGCATTATTGGAGGTGTGGCCTTATTGGAGGAAGTGTGTCACAGGGGGTGGGCTTTGAGGTCTCGTAAACTCAAGCCAGGCCCAGTGTCACTCTCTTTCTTCCTGCTGCCTGCCAATCTGGATGCAGAACTCTCAGCTCCTTCTCCAGCACCATGTCTGCCTGCACACCACCATGCTTCCCTTCATGATAATGGGCTGAACCTCTGAAATATAAGCAAGCTAGCCCAATTAAATTAAATGTTTTGCTTTATAAGAGTTCCCATGGTCTTTGCTGACTCCCCATGGGAGGACTTACCCTTTTGGAGAGGAGATGGGGGATAGGTCAGGAGGGAAGGCCAGAAAGAGTGGGAGGAGGGATGAGAGGGGGATCTGTGGTTGGTATGTAAAATGAATAAAAAATTTTAATAAATTAAAAAAAGAATTAACCCCCCCAAAAGAGTTGCCATGGTAATGGTGTCTCTTTACCAGCAATAGAAACCCTAACTAACTAAGGCAGGCCATAATGGTGGAAGCATGTGACATGGCTTGTTTATATCTTGACTGAACAAGGAGCAGAGAATTCAAGCTGAGATAAGAGGCAGATGTCACTTGCAAGGCCTGCAGCTGCCACCTTCGCCAGTAGCCCACACTTCTGCTAGCTGAGGCACAGTCCCAAAGGTTCTACATCCTCCAAAAGACATCACTACCATATGGGATCAAGCATCCAAACACATGAGCCTGTTTGGGACACTTTACATACAAACCATAATAAGGAATTAATAAACTTTTCCTATAAAAATGGAGTAAACATCATAGGCTTTCACAGACTCTGTGGTGTCAGCTACAACTCAACATCCCTGCTATTGTAGGAGAGAAAAGGAGTCAGCAGTCAGAATAGGGCATCAAATCCTCTGGAACTGAAATTCTAGACTGCAGTTAGCCACTATATGGATGATGGGAACTGAACTCAGGTCCACAAGTGCAACAAGAGCTCTTATCTGCTAAACTATCCCTCCAGTTCCATTCAAGAATTAACAATTATTAAATAATGATTCAGTATGGCTCTTTGGGGCCCCTGCGGCCAGAACTCAGAACTGCTATTGACAGCCATGGTAACAGCAAACTCAGAAGCTAGCAAGACAATATAATGCAAGGGTCTCTGAAAGGTTATTTACGGATGCTAATTACCTAAGCTTAGAGAAATCCACACAACAATCCAAATAAAGTCACTATGATTACAAATTACAAAGTCACTTTTAACTCCTCACAGGCTTGTTTTCACCCGGGAGCTAAACTGAGCCCTATATCATAACATTCATTCTCCTAAATACCAGTATCCATGAAAATCTCACAAATGGGATTGGAAATATGGCTCATCTGTTAAGAATATCTATTGTTCTCCCAAATAACCCAAATTTGGTTCCCAGCATCTACATGGGGTAGTTGACAGCTCTAGAAGCTCTGACACACTCTACTGGCCACTGTAGGCACCTGAACCCAGGTGACACACATGCATACACAGACACATAAATAAAAATAAAATACACCTTTAAAAACAATAAATGTAAGTCTTATTGAAGCATGGATATACATGCATATCTATTTAAATGCTTATGTACAGTGGCACAGACCGCATGGTGACCATTGCATCTGGACAAAGTTCCAGCATTTCGACATTGCAGATCACAATTCTCCAGCACCCTTTTACTTTCATTTTTAATGATTCTCACTATGTGTTATGGGAGTTCTCTTATGCTTTTTCCTTTGGGAAACTTTGTGTGGGCTTCAGTGGAGGATGAGGATGTATACAACGGTAGCCTCTTTAAATAAAATAAGTCTTTGGATAAAATCCCCAATATTTGAGAGGCAGAGGCAGCAGAATTGCCACAGGTTCAAGGCAAACTGGTATACACAGAGTGTCCCAGGCCAGCCAGGATTACACGACATATCAGCCATTGTAGCTGAGTGGTAACAGAGAATGCAGAAAAGTCCTTAGGATCACTGTCAGAACTCACATCCTGGCTTAGGCACCCTTCATAACTGCTTTCTCCCTTGCCATTGCTTCCTCTTCAGCCCTTTCATTTTCTTGTCTGTCACCTCCCCAATATCAGCACCGGACAGTTTCTAAGAGCCCCAAGCTTCTGAATGGCCTTTTCTGATGTAGAATAAAATTTTGGCTCAGACAGGCATAGTGTATGCTTTCTGGGCTGCTCACAATAAGGGTTGACATCTTGGTGCCCTCAAGCAGAAACTGAAGCTATCTGCCAGCAAGATCAGGTTTCATAAATATGTTTTTCTTCCTGTGTAGTTCATCAGCTCTGTCGTGTTTCCTCTATGAGAAAAGCATCAGTTAGAACTGAAAGTCGTCTACTTGTTACAATTTCTCTTAGCATACATTATTTTGCAACTTTAGTCACTTCATAAGAATGATATAGTACAACATGTATTCTTTGTATCTAGTATCTTTCCTTTATGTGCTTATGAGACTTACCCATACTGTCTTATATCGGTAGTTCATTTTTTGGGGGTTGTTTGCTTTTTTATTTGCCTGTTTGTTTTCTAAAGAGAGAGAGAAAGAAGGCATGAAGTTGGATGGGTGGGGAGATGGAGAGATGGAGAGGTGGGGAGGTGGAGACTTTGGCAGGGATTGCACTGAATCTGTAGGTCACTTTTAATGGCATGGCCTTTTTAACAATCCTGATTCTGCCCACCCATGTGCATGGGAAGTCTGTCCACCTTCTAGTGTCTTCTTCGGTTTTGCTCCTCGGTGTGTTAAGGTTTTCATTTTATGACTCTTGTTTCTTCTTGGTACTTTGTGTGCTCCTTTATTTATTTATTTATTTTAAATATTTTTATTTTATAATTAACTTAATTTCACATATCGGCCACAGATTCCCCTGTCCTCCCTCCTCCCCCCAGCCCCCCATTTTAAAACTATTGACAGTTCTTTTTTTTATTTTTTATTTTATGTATATTGGTCTTTTGCCATGGGTGTCAGGTCCCCTGGAACTGGAGTTACAGACAGTTGTGAGCTGCCATGTGGGTGCTGGGAATTGAACCTGGGTCCTCTGGAAGAGCAGTCAGTGCTCTTAACCACTGAGCCATCTCTCCAACCCCCTCGTTATATTTTATAATTTATCTATCTATCTACCTATCTACCTATCTATCTATCTACCTATTTATTTATTTATTTTAATCCAGGCTACAGTTTGCCCTCCCTCCTTTCCTCCCAGTCCTTCCCCCTCCCCCTCCCAGTCTCTACCTCCCAAATAAACTCCTCCTCCGTTTCTGCTTAGGAAAGGGCAAATCTCCCATGAGTATCAATAAAACATGGTATAACAAGCTGCAGTAAGACTAAGCAACTCCCCATGTATTAAGGCTAAGCAAGGTGACCCAGTGTGGGGAGTAGGGTCCGAAAAGACAGTAAAAGAGTCAAAGACAACCCCTGTTCCCACTGATAGGATTCCCACAAAAGGACCAAACTACACAACTGTAACACATATGCAGAGTGCCTAGGTTAGTCCCATGAAGGCTCCCTAATTGTCAGTTCAGTCTCTGTGAGCACCTATGAACCCAGGTTAGTTGATTCTGTGAGTTTTCTTGTGGTGTCCTTGACCCCTCCGGCTCCTACAATCCTGTCCCCACATCTTCTGCAGGATTCCCTGAACTCCACCTAACGTTTGGCTGTGGGTCTGCATCTGTTTCCATCAGCTGCTGGCTCAAGCCTCTCTGATGACAACTGGGCTAGGCACCAATCCAGCACATTCCATAGGCAGAATGACTGTAGACCAAAGGTTATGTGACTGGGTTGGTTTCCCACTCCCTCCACTTGAAGACTTGTCTGGTCACAGGAGATGGCCAGTTCAGGCTACATATACACTACTGCTAGGAGTCTTAGCTGCAGTCACCCTTGTAGATTTCTGGGAGATTCCCTTGTGCCAGGTTTTTACCTGACCCTGAAATGCACTCCCCTTTCTAGTAGTCTCTTTCAGCACTCTCCCCCCACCCCCCAACCTTATTGTTCATGTTCCCATCCTCATCCTCCCTTAATTCACTCACAAAATCTCTTTTATTTCCCCTTCTCAGGGAGATCCGGGCATCCCCCCATGAGCACTACTTACCTAGTCTCTCTGAGTCTGTGGATTGTAGCACAGTTATCCTTAATTTTACAGCTAATATCCACTTATGAGTAAGTACAGTTCATTATTTTTATTACTGAGTATTATTCTGTTGCATGAATGAACTGCAATTTGCTTATCTAAATCTATTGATGAATATTTGTCTTGTTTCTAATTTGTGGATAAACAGAAACAAGCTTTTGTATATATATAGTTTAAAAATAATCTTCTTAGTTTAATTATAATTGCTGGTATGTGCATGTATGATGAGTGTGGGCTTATTTACTTGATCATGGACAATTTACCACTGGTTATACCTCTAAATCACTCCCAGTGACCATTAACTACCAATAATTCCTTAGGTAGGGGTGAGTTTTTACATACTCCTCATCTACACTGAAATGTTAATGGGCTTGATCTTGGGAAGATCTTAGGCAGGAAACCACAGCTGTTATGAGTTTCTGAGAGCAACAATCTTGCCAAGTCCAGGAGACAACATTTCATAGCACCCCTCCCCACCTTCCAGCTCTTACAATTCTTCATTCCCTCTATCCACAATGTTTTCCGAGGTTGGAGTGGGGAGTGATACAGATCTCATATTTAGGGCTAAGCACCCACCAGTCACTCATACTCAGAATTCTGACCAGTTGTAAGTCTCTGCATTAGCCACTACCCACTGCAAAAAAAGAAGCTTTTCTGAAGAGAATAGTATTAATCTATTTATATTACATATTAAATATAAATATTCAGTGGGTAGTTTGACAACATGTTCAGTTCTCAAAACAATCACAGTAAGTCCCCCACTAAGGTCTATGGCCTCCCCAGATATGTTTTTTTTTTACTAAGTTTGTAGTATCATATATGAATTCCTTCCTCTATAAGTATGCCTCAAATCAAAGCAGAAAATGGTTGACCTCTCCCCTAACATTCATACACCACTGGGCACATCTTGCCTGACAGGTCAGCATTGTAGCATACAGGGTCAATCATTGAGTATGACTTTACTCCTTCAACAGCTTACATAGCATCTCTCAGCACCATGAAAGGAAACCGGCTGAGAGGAAATTTCCAGGTCAGTTTCAGCTTGATTTCTCTATTTCCTGCAACCAAAATACAACCAAGAGTAGTAGCAATAGCCCATATTGTTTAGGGGATCTATAGCCTCACTAAAGAACAACTCATAGCCGGGCAGTGGTGGCACAAGCCTTTAATCCCAGCACTTGGGAGACAGAGCCAGGTGCATCTCTGTGAGTTCAAGGCCAACCTGGTCTACAGAATGAGATCCAGGATAGGCACCAAAACTACACAGAGAAACCCTGTCTTGAATAACCAAAAAACAACTCATAAAGAAGTATCCCATGCCTGGCATGGAGATTTTTCTTTAATAATCTGTGACTTGACATCTGGATGATTATATATTATTGTTATATAAGGCTCTTTTGTAGGCATACAGTTTCATTACCCTTAAAGAAATGCCTAGAAATAGAAATTTGAGGTCACAGCACAGGCGTATGTTTCAAATAAACTGACAAATGGATTTCCAAAGTAATCAAATTACATTTTACACTCTCACCAACAATAAAACCTCTAGCTAATCTATATCCTTATCAACATTTTATGCTGAAAATCTTTAAATTATAGTTATGATGAGTTTTATAGCATTTACAAATTTTCTAATTGTCTATATTCATTTTATTCTTATTTGTTTGCATGTATTTATTTGTTTATTATTTATTTGTTTGATATAGGGTCTTCATATATAACCCACCCTGACCTGGCATTCAAGATCTTCCTGGCCCTAGTCCCAAGATTTCAGGTATGCACTACCACACATGAATTTATTTTTATATTGCTGAGGATCAAGCCCAAGGCCTCATGTATGAGAGACAGTCCCGGCTCATTTTTGGTTTTATTTCATATTAACATTTTTGTTAGCATATGAAGTAATAGGTTTCACTGTATTTTCATACGTGTACAACACTATACCTTGTTCTTGTTTGACATAATCCCAACAGGCATATTTTCTCATGTCCCCTCTCCCTCTTGTTGGCCCATTTCCTCTCTCATAATAGTTTGCATTTCTGCTTTTGTACTATAGACTTCATTACTCTATCTTCTTCCTCTTTCCCCTTCTCTTTGTACCTCTTCCTCCCCTCTCACAGCCCCATTCCTACTTTCATGTCCTCCATATACATATATACATACATAAATTTAAATCCAGTGCAGTAGTTAGGATTTCTATTGCTGTGATAAAAACACCATGACCAAAAACAACTTGGGGAGGAAAGAGTTTATTCCTCTTATATTTCCAGGTAAAAGTCCATCAGCCAGGAAACTCAAGGCAGGAACTCATACAGAAGCCATGGAGGGGTGCTGCTTTATGGCTTGCTCCTCATGGCTTGTTCAGCCTGCTTTCTTCTAGCATTCAGGATCACCAGCCCAGGGGTGGCACTACTCACAGAGAGCTGGACACTCTTACATTAATCACTAATTAAGAAAATGTGCCACAGACTTGCCTACAGCCCAGTTTTATGGAGATATTTTCTCAATTGAGGTTCCTTTTCCCCAAAAGATTCTAGCTTGTGTCAAGTTGACATAGTAATAGCCAGCTCAACCAGACTGCTTTTGAGAAAAAATGTGGCATTTATCCTTCTAAGTCTAGCTTATTTTGCTTAACATAATGATCTCCAGTTCTACCCATTCTTGTATTTTTTTTTTGTTGGCCAGTGAGTAAATCTAGAAAAGGTACACATTTTTTTCTTTAAAATGATACAAAAGCATAAACTATAAAAGAAAATATTGATAAATGGGATATTATTAAAATTAAAAACCTCTGTTTATCAGAAGATACTTTTAAGAAAATGAAAAGACTAGTCACTGATGAAGCATCTACATGTACCAAAAGAATCCTCATATCTACAACATATAAAGAGCTCCTGGAAATAAATACAAAAAGGTAAATGCCTAAATTTAGAAATAAGTGCAAGATTTCAACAGACACTTTACAAAGAGAATATCCAAATTCCATCAGCAAATGAAAAAGCCCATAACTTCATTAATCATAATAAAAAAGCAAACTTAAACCACAATGAGGTATTACCACACAAAAAGCAGAGATGATTGAGAACACTAACTGATAATAAGGAGATGGAACTTTCATATATGTTACTGGTGGGAGTGAAAGTTTGAAAGACTGGTAGTAAATACTTAGTATACAAAAACAATTACTGGAGATAAACATGACCTAGCAATTCAACTACTAAACTACTGAATAGATAACCAAGAAAAATGACTACATATATGTCACAAAGACAGATTGACTCACAAGGGGCATAAGCAGACTTTCAAGTCACTGAAAACAGTCAATAGTATTATCTGGCTTATATGAATTTATCAAGTAGTACTTCTGCATTCATTACTTTTCTATTGTTGTGATAAAACAGCATGACCAAGGAAATATATAGAAGAGTTTGGGGTTATGGTTTCAGAGGTCTGAGTCCATGATGGCACAGCAGAGGTAAGCCAGCTGTAAGTATGGCAGCTATAGCAGCAGCTGAGAACTCACATTTTCATCCACAAGCAGGAAAAAGAGAACGTTGACTAGAAATGGTATGAGACTTTTAACTCTCAAAGCCAGCCTATAGTGACGCAGGGCCACACCTCCTATCCCTCCCCAAACAGTACCACCAACTGGGGACAAAATATTCAAATGCCTGAGACAATGGGGGAAATCTCAGTAAAACCACCAAAACATATATGAATATGTCATACTGTAACAATTTGATACAAGTAACAATAGACATCTCTGAGAACTGAAACAGTGATGAATGGTCCTTTAAAGGATATAATCTTAAGAATGCTAAAGTGTTAGCCACTGCCACCACCACCACTAAAATAACACTTACTCAGTTGTTTCCTAAACTGAGATGGAAAATATTCCAGCTGAACACTGTCTACCTTGTAAACCATTGCCCAGAGACCCAATTCCTGGGATCTTTTCAAGATTGCTTATTAGCTCTGATATGTCATGACCTCATTTGGAAGGATTAGAGGCTCTTCAATCCTGTTAACGTTCCAATATTGGATTAGAGCACCCAAATTAACTCATATTTTTCTGGTCACTTGGTTCCACCAATATAAATTTGAAGAAAATTGTATTATAAACCACGCTTAGGAACTGTATCCACAATATGGAGATGCCAAGCCTGTGAGAAGATGGCAAACTACTCTAGATGTCTGGCATCTACTCTAGATGTCATGTGTGCACATATGTAAGCATGTGTGTATATGTGTATATGTTTATAGCCTGGCCTAAGGTGGTCTTCTTTCCTTTTAAATCAATATTTCATAACTTCAATATAATTTTGTTTCTATTATCTTAGTCCAAATAGGTGAGCAGAAATAACATTCATAATGATACTCATTTTTTAATAGATCATCACCCATGCTTTCCTTTACAGTGTCTTAATACTAATGAAGGAGAAATGCACAATTGTTGAGGGTAGAGCAGTAGGAAGGAGGGGCATGAACAGAATCTTATTGGAGTAACAAGATGCCCTTTTGAGGAACTAAAATGCCAACAAGAGGATTATGATTTATAAATTATAATAACACATATTTGGCAACTCAACCATAGAATTCACATGAGACCAAGTAAGTTTCATCTTTCCACAGAGGAAAGGCTAAGAGCAAATAAATTGCACATGCATAATGAAATTTCACAACAGCTTTTTAAACATGAAAATGTCCCTTCTCTTGTCACTCCAGGAACAAATTCTGCACATCTTGGAGTAGTTGTTCAAATTTACTATGCCAATCTTTTTGGTGGTTTTTTTTTTTTGAGTAAATGGGATATCATAAGTAAAATAGTTTCCATGTGTAGTCAATAAGCCCAGCTATTTATACAGAACAATGTTCAGTCCAGTGGGGAAATATTCATTAGTCTTCCTCCATTTGGGAAATATGCTCTCATTTGACTGTTGATGGCTGACTGGTAGCACTCAAGGAAAACTTGGGATGGTTCATGGGAGAACACAATATTGGTAACAATGTGGAGGGTAGGTGCAAAATTAAAGGTTGAGTTACGTCAGAAGAGAATTACAGCCATGTCCCTAGCTTTCCAAATGGAATAGCCAGCTATGCATAGGAGACCTTAACTTTGGTTACGGTATAGGCCAAGTGAGCCCTCTCATAGCTAGTATAATGCCCGGAAGTGAGACAGTTGCTGGACAAGAGAGAGCAATAAAGTTGAGAAACAATTGATTTTGAACAACTGAGCAAAAACTTCACTTGCCAAAATATTCAAACATGGGGAATTTAATAGGGGGAAACCATACAGCATATTACTTTCCGAAACATCCCTCAAGGCCACAGAAAGACAACAGTAACTAATTAAAGGGAGCCTTCTCCCTAGGCATGCCAGCACCACTTACAGTGAAATGAGTAAGTCTGATTTTAAAGCATGTTTTGTTTCCAGCAGACTTTTTCCTAATTATTTTTATTAGTTTTTTTTCAAATTAGCATACAAAGTAGTGGGTTTCATTATGACATTTTCTTCCTTTGTCAACCGCCCTCCTTCTCTCCTCCCTCCTTCCCTCTCAGACACCCAGCTTCCCTCCTGCTGGCCCCTTTCCTCCACTGCTATCCCCTCTGCTTTCATGGCACATGCATTCTATTTCTCCCTACTCTGACTTCTTTCTTATCTCATGGTTCCCTTTCTGGTTTCATAAGGTAGACACACACACATGCACACACACACACACACACAGACACCCACACACACAGACACACACACAAAAAATCTAGGATCTTCATATTAGAGAAAATACCACTCATTTTCCTGCAAAATGTCATGATTTCATATTTCTTTTTTTCTTTTTTTATTTTATAATTTAATTTAATTTTACATATCAGCCACGGATTCCCTTGTTCTCCCCCCGCGCCTTCCCCCCAGTCCACCCCCCATTCCCATCTCCTCCAGGGCAAAGACTCCCCTGAGGATTGAGTTCAACCTGGTAGATTCAGTCCAGGCAGGTCCAGTCCCTTCCTCCCAGGCTGAGCAAAGTGTCCCAGCATAGGCCCCAGGTTCCAAACAGTCAGCTCATGCACTGAGGACAGGTTCCAGTCCCACTGCCTGGATGCCTCCCAAACAGATCAAGCCAATCAACTGTCTCACTTATCCAGAGGGCCTGATCCAGTTGGGGGCTCCTCAGCTATTGGTTCATAGTTCATGTGTTTCCATTCGTTTGGCTATTTGTCCCTGTACTTTTTCCAATCTTGGTCTCAACAATTCTCGCTCATACAAACCCTCCTCTTTCTCGCCAGTTGGACTCCTGGAGGTCCACATGGGGCCTGGCCGTGGATCTCTGCATCCGGTTCCCTCAGTCATTGGATGAGGTTTCTAGCATGACAATTAGGGTGTTTGGCCATCCTATCACCAGAGTAGGTCAGTTCTGGCTTTCTCTCACCCATTGCAAGTAGTTTATTGTGGAGGTATCCTTGTGGATTTCTGTGGACCTCTCTAGCACTTTGCTTCTTCCTGTTCTCATGTGGTCTTCATTTATCATGGTCTCTTATTTCTTGTTCTCCCTCTCTGTTCTTGATCCAGCTGGGATCTCCCGCTCCCCTAAGCTCTCTTTCCCTCGAACCTTGCCATTCATTACCCCCACTCATGCCCAGGTTGTTCATGTAGCTCTCATCCATTTCTCTGTCATTGGATGATCCCTGTGTCTTTCTTGGGGTCCTGTTTTCTAGGTAGCCTCCCTGGAGTTGTGAGTAGCAGTCTAGTCATCTTTGTTTTACATCTAGTATCCTCCTATGAGTGAGTATATGCCATGTTTGTCTTTCTGAGTCTGGGTTACCTCACTCAGGATGATTTTTTCTAGATCCATCCATTTGCCTGCAAATCTCATGACGTCATTGATTTTCTCTGCTGAGTAGTATTCCATTGTGTACATGTTACCACATTTTCTTTATCCATTCTTCAGTTGAAGGGCATCTAGGTTGTTTCCAGGTTCTGGCTATTACAAACAATGCTGATATGAACATAGCTGAGCAAGTGCCCTTGTGGTATGATTGAGCATTCCTTGAGTATATGCCCAAGAGTGGTATAGCTGGGTCTTGGGGGAGATTGATTCCCAATTTCCTAAGAAAGCACCATATTGATTTCCACAGTGGCTGTACAAGCTTGCATTCCCACCAGCAGTGGAGGAGAGTTCCCCTAGCTCCACATCCTCTCCAGCATAAGCTGTCTTCAGTGTTTTTGATCTTAGCTATTCTGACAAGTGTAAGGTGGTATCTCAGAGTCGTTTTGATTTGCATTTCCCTGATGATTAGGGATGTTGAGCAATTCCTTAAATGTCTTTCAGCCATTTGAGTTTCCTCTGTTGAGAATTCTCTGTTTAGTTCTATGGCCCATTTCTTAATTGGACTGTTGGGCATTTTTGATGTCTAATTTCTTGAGTTCTTTATATATTCTGGATATCAGGCCTCTGTCAGATGTGGGGTTGGTGAAGACCTTTTGCCATTCTGTAGGCTGTTGCTTTGCCTTGTTGACCATATCCTTTGCTCTACAAAAGCTTCTCAGTTTCAAGAGGTCCCATTGTTTGATTGTTTCCCTCAGTGTCTGTGCTACTGGTGTTATATTTAGGAAGTGATCTCCTATGCCAATGTGTTCAAGACTGCTTCCTACTTTCTCTTCTATCAGGTTCAGAGTAACTGGATTTATGTTGAGGTCTTTGATCCACTTGGACTTAAGTTTTGTGCATGGTGACAGATATGGATCTATTTTCAGCCTTCTACACGTTGATATCCAGTTATGCCAGCACCATTTGTTGAAGATGCTTACTTTTTTCCATTGTACACTTTTGGCTTCTTTGTCAAAAATTATATGTTCATAGGTGTGTGGATTAATATCAGGGTCTTCAATTTGATTCCATTGGTCCACATGTTGGTTTTTATGCTGTTTTTATTACTGTAGCTCTATAGTAGAGCTTGAGGTCAGGGATCGTGATGCCTCCAGAGGTTGTTTTATTGTACAGGATTCTTTTGGCTATCCTGGGTTTTTTGTTTTCCATATGAAGTTGAGTACTATTCTTTCCAGGTCTGTGAAGAATTGTGTTGGTATTTTGATGGGGATTGCATTGAATCTGTAGATTGCTTTTGGTAAGTTTGCCATTTTTACTATGTTAGTCCTGCCTATTCATGAGCATGGGAGATCTTTCCATTTTCTGACATCTTCAATTTCTTTTTTCAGGGACTTAAAGTTCTTGTCATATAGGTCCTTCACTTGCTTAGTTAGTGTTACCCCAATGCTGTGGATATCGTTCTGTATAAATAAAACACTGATTGGCCAGTGGCCAGGCAGGAAGTAGGCGGGACAAGGAGAGGAGAATTCTGGGAAGTGGAAGGCTGAGTGAAGGAGACACTGCCAGCCGCCGCCATGACAAGCAGCATGTGAAGACGCAGGTAAGCCACAAGCCACATGGCAAGGTATAGATTTATAGAAATGAAT
>CABHPH010153784.1:0-11640 GCA_902168325.1 Peromyscus nudipes
GCCAGTTTTCTGCTGCTGGGGGCTACTCTCTAGTTCTCTGACAGTTCCCTACATGTGTGTAGTACATTCTGGTTACTCTGCCCTGGCAGTCGGTTCTTATACCCGGGGAAGAACGGCAGACTTGGAGACTTCTTCGGGGACCCTGGCAACCCCATTCCTGACTATAATCCCTCTGGGAGTAAAGATGGGAAGTACGAGCTGCTGACAGCTGCAAATGAGGTGATCGCCGAGGAGATCAAAGACTTGATGACCAAGAGTAAGAGCCTGGCTATTGTCACTGTCACCTCCCTATAGTGGTGGTTGTTGTACGCTTTAAATGTAAGATTTGTATCAATTCTTTGAGGATTTCATACAAGTGTACAATGTATTTTGGTGATATTCGCCAACCCATTCTTCTTCCTAAGTCCTCCTATCTCCTCACCCTTCCCAACTGTGTGTCTATATATATATATATATATGTGTGTGTATATATGTATAAACTGGCCAGGGTTGCAAATGCCTTTGATCTCAGCACTCAGGAGGCAGGGGCAGGCAGATCTCTTGTGAGTTCCAGGCCAGTTCGGTCTACATATCCAGTTACAGGACAACCAGGGCTATGTAGAGAGAGTTTGTCTCAAAAGAAAATAAATAAATAAATAAAATAAAAATAAAAGTAAAAAACAACTAAAAGAACCCACTTGTGCTGCTCATATCCTCATAGGTATGGGGCCATTTTCTGGAGCCAAGCTCAGTCCACTAGACCATCAGTTGTTACTGGCTCCTCCTCAGCTAGGGGAGGCTTGTGAGTCCCTCCCTCTCCAAGCTGCAGTGTTGACTGCCTGATCTTGTGTAGGGCTTATGTAGGCAGCCACAGCTGCTGTGTTTCAGAGTGCAGCTTCTTGTCCTGTCAGAACACTGGCCAGGTCCTCCTGAACCCTTGACTCTTACAGTTTTGCTGCCCCGCCCCATTTCCACAACGGTCCCTGAGCCATAGGGGCTGGTTACATGTAGACTCCTTTGGGATGGAGTGGAGCCTTTAAGCTCAAAGATTTCAGGCTGCTGATATTGGCCATGTGCCTCTTTTCCTTCTTAAGGTTATTCCCAACCCTGCCTCTGTGATATTTATCTGACCTTCCGGCATTGGCCCTGCTAATCCTCCTTGGCTCTAGAATACTCTGGCTTTCCAGGAAGACACACTGCTAACCTGCTTTTCTTCTCTTGTCTTTCAGCTATTCGTTCTTAGTCTTGTTTGGGTTTTGTTTGTGTGTCCAGACAGGGCCTCCCTAAGTAGCCCAGGCTGACCTTGAACTTGGGGTCCTCCTGCCCCCGTCTTTGGTCCGTCCGTCCCCCCTCCCCCCCCCCGTCCCCCCCCCCCCCCCCCCCCCCAGGCAGGGTTTCTCTGTATAGCCCTGACTGTCCTGGAACTCCTCTGTAGACCAGGCTGGCCTCGAACTCACAGAGATCCGCCTGCCTCTGCCTCCTGAGGGCTGGGATTAAAGGTGTGCACCACCACCGCCTGGCCTCTTTTTTTTTTTGTTTTGTTTTGTTTTTATGTCTGGTTTGCCTTCACCTTGTCCCTTAAAATATATCTCGAATCTTTCATGGATGCTTGCCTTCCTTTATTTATTTTCAAGATTAAATTTATTTTTTTAAAGAAAAAAGTAATGTTTATAGGGGTTGGAGATAGAGTTCTGTGGTTAAGAGCACTGGCTGCTCTTCAGAAGACCCAGGTTCATTTTTTAGCACCCCCATGGCAGCTTACAACCATCTGTGATTCCAATTCTGGGGGATCTGATTCACCCCTTTGACCTCCTTGGGCACCAGGCATGTACATGGTGGAGACACACATGCAAAGTACTCATACACATAAAATAAATCTTTAAAAAGAAAAAGGTTAGATGTTTATTTATGTGCCTCCATGAGTTTATGTATGCAGTGTGCACGCAGGTGCCTAGGGAGGTCAGCTGCTTGGTGTGTGTGCTGGGAACCAACCCCGTGTCTCCTGCCCATGCAGTGCTTGTGGCTGACACTGAGCCATCGCTCTAGCCCCTGCCCTTTATGATTAGGTGGCAACATTTCCCAGCCTGACTCAAACACAGACTTTAAGCTCAGACATCTCCGTTTCTCTGTCCCTTGGCCTCTAACATGTCTCAAGTCTTATTTTCTTTGGCTGCTGTGACTCCACCATCCTGTTTCCTATGTCTCTCCCTCCATTTTCTTAATTTCCCAAGTCAAAGCTTTCTTTTTGGATTCCTTTCTTCTCATATCCACCATCTAATCAGCTGTGTAGTCCTGTGAGTTTAGTCTCAGAGATGCCTCCAAGTTCTAACCCCTTTATGTCCTCGGTGTCAGCCTCAACACTGTTGAGATGAAATACCACACTGTGGGACACTTGGCATAGCCCAAGCCTTGCACTTCTGGCTGCTCAGAGGACCTCTTCAGACTTTGCTAGAGTGCCCTACAAGTGCTGTCTGAGAGCTGCTAGATTATTCTAACAGACTCCTCCAGCTGGTCTGGACTTCCGACTTCCCACTGCTGTCTTCCCATTCAGCCTCTGTCTTAGTTAGGTTTCTAGTGCTGTGATAAGGCACTATGACTAGGGCAACTTACAAAGCATTTAATTTGGGACCCATGGTTCCAAAGGGTACTAGAACCCATGCCTTCATGGTGGGGAGCATGGTAGCAGACAGGCAGGCAGACTTGGTGCTGGGGCAGTGGCTGAGAATTTTCATCTAATCCAGAAGCACACAGTAGGAGGAGAGCTAACTGGGAATGGCTTGAGCTTTTGAAACCTCAAAGTCCACTCCCAGTGACACACCTCCTCCAACAAGGCCACACCTCCCAGTCCTTCCCAAACAGTTCCTCCAGCTGGGGACCAAGCATTCATGAGCCTGTGGCAGCCATTCGCATTGAAATCACCACACTCTCCAGTGTTACCATCTTAAAAGTCAAGAGTGCCTTTCCAAGCCCAGGGTTCTAATGTCCCTGTAGCCATGGTTTTCAGCCTTTGGTCTGCAGGGGTCACCTGGAGGAAAAAGGAACTCTAGAGATGAGAAGGGGTTGACAGTGACCCAGGGCTGGGCTGGACATGTGGGCCCCATGGTCTCAGATGATGGAAGCTGTTCTACAATTAGAGCATGGTGATGGGCACACAGCTGTACACTTACGAAAGGTAATTGATTTCTAGGGATGGAGAGATGGCTGAGAGGGTAACAGCACTTGCTGCTGTGGGAGAGGATCCAGGTTTGGTTCACAGCACCATGCAGGGAGGCTCAACACCTCCTCTGACTCCAGTTCCAGGGGAGCCAATACCCTCTTTGGGCCTCTGTAGGCATCATGCACATGTGTGTACATATCCATACACACATATACACATAAATTAAAAAAAAATTGAGTTCCAAAGCAGTAAGATTTTTTGAGACAGAATCTCTCTGTGTAACCCTGGCTGGCTTGGAGCTTGCTGTGTAGACCAGGCTGGCTTCAAACTTACGGAGATCTGCCTGCCTCTACCTCCAGCATGGTGGGATTAAAGGTGTAGGCTGCCACACTGGGCAGTTGAGTAGTGTTAGATGTGTACACACTATTTCAGGGCCATTCTACTGTCCGTCTCAAGACCCTTATCCTAAATGAAACTCCATGTCCTTTATTTATTTATTTATTTTTTGGATACAGGGTTTTTCTGTGTAGCTTTGGAGCCTGTCCTGGAACTCGCTCTGTAGACCAGGCTGGCCTCGAACTCACAGAGATCCCCCTGCCTCTGCCTCCCGAGTGCTGGGATTAAAGGCGTGCACCACCACCGCCTGGCTTATTGTTTTACTTTTTGGATTGGTTTATTTTACTTTATGTGTATGGATGCTCTGCCAGCATGTGTGTCTATGCACCGTGTGTGCCTGTTTTTGTGGAGGCCAGAAGATACCCAATCCCCTGGAACTGGTGTTATAGATGGTTGTGAGCCATCCTATGGATGCTGGGCCTTGAACCCAGGTCTTCTGGAAGAGCATCCAGAGCTCTTCAGCACTGAGTCACCTCTCCAGTCCTTCCTCGTCCTTTAAATACCACCTCCCACCTCTGCCTCTCCTTCCCCTAAATATACACTTACTCTCTGAAAAGAGGCGTGGAGTAGCTCACTTGGGTTTACTGATTGCTGGTCTCTGTGTTTTGAAATCCACTTTGAACATGTCATCTTGTGATTCACTCATGAATACTAGAGTTTCAAAATGACTTAATTAGAAAAAAGAATGTCCCCTTTTGTGCTCTTTGACATTTGCAGGTGACATAAAGGGCCAGCACACGGAGACGCTGCTAGCAGGATCCCTCGCCAAAGCCCTTTGCTGTATCCTTGTGCCGGTGTGTCTCAGGCAGTCTTTTGTAGCGAGGGTGGTTAACTGGGGGCTTCTCCTAGACCTGCTTCTACAACACTCGGGCAGTAGCCCCTTTGGCCCTTCGGGATGTTCCCATGGCCACCTGAAAAGCCTGGCGCTGCTTCCAGGTGAGGTGTTGCTTTGTTTCTTTTGTCTCGTTTGGTTTATCTTAGTTTAAGAATGAATGCTTTGCCTGTGTATATCTCTGTGTACAGTGTGGGTGTCTGGTACCCGGGAAGTCAAAAGAGGGCATTAAATCCCGTAACACTGGAGTTACAGGTGGTTTTGAACCACCATGTAGATGCTAGGAACCGAGCCTGGGTCCTCTGCAAGAGCAACCGGTGTTGTGACCTGTGCTGTGACCTGCTGAGCCGTCTCTCCAGCTTCTTGCTTCTTACTCTGATAGCCTGGTGCTTGCTTTGATCTTATTCCTTGGCTTGACATCTCCAGGACTGATTTTAAAAGCTGCTTCCTGACCTCTTAATTAGTGAGTGGTACGCTGTCGGTGAGCAGGTGACCTGGCCTGAAGCACAGGGCAACCAGACTCCTCCCAGCACCTGGTTTCAAGTGTCGTGGGCAGCTTTGCTTTTGTGAAATGTCCTTGAACAGTACTGAGTGCTGTTTACATCCTGGAGTTTTTATCCAGTTGTCCCGATCCTCTCTGTCTGGCTTCAAATTCATTATCTCACTGGATGGGCTGACTGGTTTGGGTGTGGCCCCATTATTGGTATCCAAGATGGTGAGTAGTCAGCTGTCGGAACTGTGGTCTTCACATGCAGAGCTCTTGGTGAGTACAGAATGGGTAACAGAACCCAAGCCCACCCACCTGGCTGTCATGGCAGAAGATGGGAGGGCTGGTTTACAATCTGAAGGTCTTTTCCTGTTAGCGCAGATGTTTGTGAAACAGAATTGTTCTATTCCTTAATGCTAATGCACCCAGACATTCACAGAGTGAACAAGGCAGTTAAAGGTAGGAGCTGACTCTTTTGCACCTCTCACCCTTTGATTTTAGTGCTGCATGCTTGGTGGGGTATTTAAGGATTGCTGAGCACTCAGAGGCCAGAGGCAGCACATCTCTGAGTTCAAGGCCAGCCTGGTCTACATAGTAAGTTCCAGGCCAGTCAGGACTGCATAATGAGACCCTATCTCAAAATAATATAAAATAAAAATTGCTTAGAAAACCACATGCTTTTTAAGCTATCTTGTTTGTTAGATTATAATCTGTTTTGATCTCTTTATAGATAATCAGGAGATGAAATCAAGGATATTGGTAAGATTATACACAACTCACATATAACTGCAGACAGCTGGGAAGCATGGGACTATCCCATGCATTTAATTCCAACACGGGGGAGGGAGACACAGGCTGAGCTCCATGAGTTGAAGGACAATGTCGTCTACATAGCAAGTTCCAGGCCAGCCAGGGCTGCATAGTAAGACCCTGTCTCACAAAGGATCTGGGAAAGCATTTTCAACATTGCTACTTTTACAGGAAATTAATATTTGTATACTCAAGAGCTCTTGGGCCCGGGAGAAGGTTCAGACAGTAAAGGTGCCTGGTGCCGGGCCTGATGACTTGACTTCAGTCCCCAGGACCCAGATGTAAGGAAAGAACTAACTCCCAGTAGTTCTCTCCTGCCCTCCCAGTGCATGCTGGGTACTCTGAACAGATGCCCATCAGTTTAACAACGGCCAGGAAAGATCTGGTGTCACCTTATACTTCAGGGGTTTAGTACTAAGTAGGAAGATGGACTGGAGAAGTGGTACTGTCTGTGGATTGCAGTACGTCATGTCCCCGTGAGTCCTGGGAGGCACTTGAGATCTAACGGTGTGTGTGTGCAGTAGGTCATGTCCCCGTGAGTCCTGGGAGGTCCTTGAGGGCTAAGGGCTGTGTTCGCAGGTGATCAAGGCTGCAGAGGACAGCGCGCTGCAGTACATGAACTTCATGAACGTCATCTTTGCTGCTCAGAAGCAGGTGAGGCCAAGCCTTTGGAATTTCCAAAAGAAATAATCAGAGGCTGAGTGCGGTGGTGCACCCCGTTTTGAATTTGAGTCCACCCTGGTCTATATAGAGAGTTCCAGGACAGCCTCAGGACTACATAGAGAGATCCTGTCTTAAACAAACAAACAAAAAACCCAAAATGGAATCACCGTCATTCTTGCAGAGTGGTGTTCCGGCCGAAGAGCCCTGTCAGTGGGGTGTGGATTCAGAGTCCACACTGGGCGCCTGTCGTTTTCTGTGTGGGTCCTGGGACTTGTGACTGGGCAGTGTTCTCAGGACTGCGCACTCGAGCTTGGTTTTGATGTGGATTCAGAGTCCACACTGGGCGCCTGTCGTTTTCTGTGTGGGTCCTGGGACTTGTGACTGGGCAGTGTTCTCAGGACTGCGCACTCAGCTTGGTTTCGCATCAGGTGTTGTGGCACTCATCCTGTTAGCCCTCGCGTGGCTAAGAATTCCTGGTTGACAGGTAGATGCAGGAGCCCCCAGCCTCTCACCCTTTTTCTCTTTCTTTTTATTCATTCATTCATTCATTCATTTATTTTTAATTTTTGGCAGTGTTATTTAACCCAAGGCTTTCACATGGGGGGCAAGCTCTGTGTGACCTGAGTGTCCGCAGTCTCTTCTTTTGCATTGAGGCAGGCTCTTGCTAACTTGCCCAGGCTGGTGTGAGCTCCCTGTAGCTCCACAGGCCTGGAACTTGAGAGGCACTGTGTCAGTCTGCTGAGTAACGGGGATAACAGGTGTGCACCAGGCTACCTCACAGTGTCTCTCTTTTTATCGTAGCGTGGTATGACTTTGCAAATAACTGAGATGTTCGCATAACCTGGTGCCTTATCTTTTTTCTCTGGGTTTTTTTTTTTTTTTTTTTTTTTGTTTTTTTTTTTTTGTAAATGTGTCTAAGTGTTTTTTCCTGCATGTAGATATGTGTAACGTGCATTTCTGGCCCCCTAGAAGCCAGGAGAGGGTGTCAGATTCTGTGGAAGTAGAGTTACAGATGGTTGTGAGATACGAAATGGGTGCTAGGAACTGAATCAGGGTCGTCTGGAAGAGCAGCTAGTGCTCCTGACCACTGCACCATCTCTCCAGCCTCCTTCTCTAAACCTCAGTTCAAACATACAGCAACACTAGAGCCTTGCGTTATCTTAGCATGGAGAATGTGGAGGTGAGAAGGGTCAGGCTTTGGAGACGGGCGTTAGGACCTGTACTGGATGCTTCAGATGCCAGATTTACCTCAGTGTCCATCTTACAGCTTCACTCTACGTGGTAAAGGACCCATTTTAGGAATAGAGTCTGGCTGGACAAAATGGGGCACATCTGTACCAACACTAGGGAGGCAGAGGCAGGAGGATTAGCACAAGTTCCATGCCAGTCTAGACTACAGAGTTGAGAGCCAGTCTCAAAAAAAAAGATAAAAGAGAAGAGTCTAGCATGTCTGAGACAGCCATCCGTTGCTATAATGTTTTGAAATGTTCCTTTCAGAATATTCTCATTGACGCCTGCGTCCTAGACTCGGATTCAGGGCTCCTCCAGCAGGTAGGTTTCCTTGGAGTGTGTGGCCATGACCAGGCTTTCATACAGGAACAGTGTGTGTATCGAGTACTTGTGGGGATGGTAATACCTTTGCCAGCCTTGGTGGCAAACTCCGGTAATCCCAGCAGTCAGGAAGTTGAGGCAGGAGATTCATGAGATTTGAGGATAGCCTGGGCTACAGAGTAAGACTGCAGAGATCAAAAGAGTATTTTTGTTATATTGAGTTTAATGTGTAATTAAAATGGATTTTTATCTGTTTCTGGTTGTTTGTCTTGAGACACAGTCTCACTGTGTAGCTATAACTGGGCCTGGAACTCACAGAGGTCTCCCTGCCTCTGCCTCCCTAGTGTGGAGATTAAAAAAGTGTGTGACACCATCTTTTAAATTTTCTACAAAATAATTTAATTTTCAAGGAAAATATAAATTCTATACATTGTATCATATGTGTCTTGGGAATTACTGTTAAATGTTGTAGTCCAGTTTTCCTGTCAGGACCTCTAGCTTGCACATAATAACATGGATTATTATTAATTATAAAAGATCGGCATTAGCTTAGGCTTGTCCCCAACTAGCTCTTATAACTTAAATTAGCCCATTTTTATTAATCCATTTTCTGCCATGTGCTGTTACCTCATCTTCGAACTGCCCAACCTGCTTCCTCCACATCAGGCTGGTGACCCTGCCTTTCTTCTTTCCAGAGTTCTCTCTCTGCCCGGAAGTGCCCCCTATACTCTCCTGCCTAGCTATTGGCTGTGCAGCTTCTTATTACACCCATCACAGGAATGCATCCTCACCCAGTGTACAGATACACCCCACAACCAGATGGTGCTCTGGGGTGGGAGGGGTGGTAAGGGCTTACTCTAGCCCGGGCTGCTTTCGAATTCATGGCAGTTTTCCTGCTTTAGATGTTACTTTTGGAGCAGAAGTTTGAAACTGCATCTTTGAATTTTACCAGAAGGGCGAGGAGGGCAAAGGTACTCACAACCGAAGTAGTCAGCAAGCTGTGGATGACTGCCTTTTGCTCACAAGAAATATTTCTGGGCCAGTGAGATTGCTCAGTGGCTAAGGGTGCCTGTCCCCAAAGCTGATGACTTGAGTTCTTTTCCTGGAACCCATATGCTGGAAGGAGAGCGCCAACTCCCTCAAGATTTCCTCTGGTCTCCATTTGTGTGCATGGCATGCATGTACATACACACACAAATAATAAATGTACAGAAAATTGTTAACATCCCTTCCCCATTCAACATTTCCTTAAAAAATTATATCCTTGAAGAGGAGTCAGTCAGCTAAAAGGGGTGGAGAACCCTTGAGTCTAGGCTGGTACTTGGGCTGAGGGAAGGGGAGAATGCATAGGTCTGAGAGGACTGGGCTCTTCTGTTGCTTAGGCTCAACTTGACAGTAGCCATGTGGGATTTCTGTTTTGTTTTTTATTTTTCAAGACAGGGTTTCTCTGTGTAGCCCTGGCTGTCCTGGATCTCGCTCTGTAGCCCAGGCTGGCCTCAAACTCAGAGAACCACCTGCCTCTGCCTCCGAATGCTGGGATAAAAGGCGTGCACCACCACCGCCACCTGGCCTGTTTATTGCATAATAATGCATTGTTTAGAAATACTTAAGAATTAATTACTTTTTTGTTTTGTTTTGTTTTTCCGAGACATGGTTTCTCTGTGTAGTTTTGGAGCCTTTCCTGGATCTCACTCTGTAGACCAGACTGGCCTCGAACTCACAGAGATCTGCCTGGCTTTGCCTCCTAAGTGCTGGGATTAAAGGCCTGCGCCACCACTGCCTGGCTACGTTTTTATGTATTTAAAATCTAGGCTCCCACCCCACGAGGATGAGACACAATGTAGGCGTTGGTCCTGTCTGGATGCCATGTGTCACATGGCGTGTTCAGATGCGGGCAGCTGCTGCCTTCTCTTCCCCCCTTCCCCACACTGTTAGTCCCATTGTCTGTCACTAGTGGGCTTTCAAGGAGGTGATTGATTTGTAGCTGCCAATGTCAGCTCTGAAGTGTCTGTTAACTCGAAGATCTCGACTCTGAAAGCTGGCTCTGGTACCCTGTCCCTCACCGTGATGCCTCGAATCCAGGCAGATGCATTCTGCAGTACACATGCCACCGCCCCTTGGACACCTCGAGTCACTGTGTCAGAACAGAGCCCCGGCTTTTCTGTGCAGTGGATTCTCCCAGACTCTGAGTCCTGTCTCTGAGCACAGCGTGGTTCACTGGGCAGTCAGCCTGGCTTTTTCCCTTTCTGTTCCTCTCCTTCCCCATTGCTGTGATCTTGTTGAATCTGTCCTCAGCACAGATCCTGAATCCCACCTCCCATCTTTCCTAGCTGCCCCATCTGAGGGGCCTGCAGACTCTGGTCTGTCTTAGCACACCTACTCCACCAGCCAGTCTGTCTTCTCGGGAGTCAGAAGGAAGCCTATGGCATAAGAGAGGCCGCGTTACTCACTTGCTTGACTACCCCATGCTCCCCACCCTACCCCGCACTCCCCACCCCTGTCGTCCTAGCACACTTTGGCTAATACCCAAGTCCTTGCTGTGACCTTCTGGTCACCCCAAATCTTCTCTTCCTTCTGGGCCTCCTGTTAAAGGTGTTGTCTGAAACCACAGTTAACCCGGGCTGCCGTGGCCGGGTCTTTGGCACTTGCGGTCCCTCACTGCCTAGGCTTGGCCCTTGCCTCCCCTCGGGTCTCGCTTTCCTTCCCCAGCACCCCACTCGGTTGTCATGGAAACTGTAAACTGTAACGTCAGTACTGTGCCCACCAGCCCCGTGTGCTCTTCTTTTCCCCCTTAAAACTAGCAAGAAAACTGTATTGAAAGCAAAGCATTGGGAAGCTCAGCATACGCGGCATGGCGCAGAGGGCAGAGAGTCCTGCCTCCAGGGGCCTGTGGTATCTGTCGGCATCTCTGGGAGCTCACCTCGTGAGAAAGAGACACAGTCTGTCCCGCAGCCCGGGAGTCTGGAGCAGAGCTGTGTGCTGGTGTCTGTAGCGAGGACAGTAATGAGTGCACGGACCTCACACCAGCTGACCTTATGGACTGTGGAGTCCCCCAGGAACCCCTCCCCCGGGAATGCCTAGGCTCTGCTTCGGTAGTGACTGCTCTGTCTTGCAGGCTTGTGACATCACAGGGGGACTGTACCTGAAGGTGCCTCAGATGCCTTCTCTCCTGCAGTACTTGCTGGTGAGTTAATGTGGCGGCGGCAGCGGTAGCCCACCACCTCTAGCATCCCAGGGAAGGAGTTGCTGGGAGAGGGTGGCTTCAGAGTTCCCAGGCTGAGAAGGGTGGACTTCCAGATCTCTGAACTCTGAAGGTTGTTTGCAGATGGCATGATTGTATAGCACAGTGCTTAGTAAGTGTGGAGTGGGTTTAAATAATTGTGGGATGAATAAAAATGAATCTTAGTAGGTTTGGAGGAAATTATCTTTATTTGGTGTGTGTGTGGGTGCATGCTTCCCACTGAGTGCATGTGGAGGGCAGAGGACAACTCTCGGGAGTCAGTTCTCTCCTCCACCACGTGGGTCCCAGGAGTGGAGCTCAGCTCATCCTTCAGGCCTGGTGGCAAGTGCCTTTCCCCACTGAGCCATCTCGCCAGCCCTAAAGGACAGTCTTGAGTTAGTATTCTCCTCAGTGCTGATTGGCTAAGCTCTGCTCTTTGTGTGGTGATTGGCTACACTCTGCTGTTAGTGTGTGCTGATTGGCTAAACTCTGCTGTCAGTGTGTGCTGATTGGCTAAACTCTGCTGTCTGTGTGTGCTGATTGGC
>CABHPH010153785.1:0-36789 GCA_902168325.1 Peromyscus nudipes
CACATGTATATATTTTTATAACATAAGGATTAATGAACTTTTATCTGATTGACAAAGAGATCACAAATGAATTTAAAAGACAAAAACAAACAAATCACATCACAATTCTTGAGTATGTCTCCCTAGCAAAGAGAGTTTGTCTTTCCGGGAGTTTGCAGAAATAGTTTTGTATGCCAATGAGCTTACTGTGAGATTGTGTGTGTGTGTGTGTGTGTGTGTGTGTGTGTGTGTTTCAAAACAGGGTTTTAGAATACAGTCCAAACTTGTTATCCTCCTATCTCTACTTCTTGGGTGTTAACATTACAAGTATGTGCTATCACAGGTCCTTTAAAAACGTGGGTTTCCATTTCAATTATATTTGAAGTTAATAAGAATGCCATATTCCATTTATTCTGAATGAGCACCTTAGAACCAATCACCTACATTGTTTCAATATGCATGTTTGGTAACTACACATAACATCCATGAAATGTCCATATTTTGCATTTTTATGTATTCCTAAACACATTTCTTTATTCTTTTTTACGAATATGGAATCCAGTGATGGAATCCAGAGCCTTGACCATGCCAGGCAAGTACTCTATCATTGAGATACATCCCTTTCCCATCTCTTCACACTGTTAGCATACTCAAATTGCTCAAATAAGATGGTATCTCAGAGTCATTTTGATTTGCATTTACCTGATGATTAAGGATGTTGAGCAATTCCTTAAATGTCTTTCAGCCATTTGAGCTTCTTCTGTTGAGAATTCTCTGTTTAGCTCTATAGCCCATTTTGTTTTTAATTGGACTGTTGGGTATTTTGATGTCTAATTTCTTGAGTTCTTTATATATTCTGGATATCAGCCCTCTGTCAGATGTGGGGTTGGTGAAGATCTTTTCCCATTCTGTGGGCTGTCGCTTTGCCTTGTTGACCGTATCCTTTGCGCGACAAAAGCTTTTCAGTTTCAAGAGGTCCCATTGATTGATTGTTTCTCTCAGTGTCTGAGCTACTGGTGTTATACCTAGGAAGCGATCTCCTATGCCAATGCGTTCAAGACTACTTCCTACTTTCTCTTCTAGCAGGTTCAGAGTAACTAGATTTATGTTGAGGTCTTTGATCCACTTGGACCTAAGTTTTGTGCACGATGACAGATATGGATCTATTTGCAATCTTCTGCATGTTGACATCCAGTTATGCCAGCACCATTTGTTGAAGATGCTTTCTTTTTTCCATTGTACAGTTTTGGCTTCTTGTCGAAAATCCTATGTACATAGGTGTGCGGATTCAGGGTCTTCAGTTCGGTTCCATTGGTCCACATGTCGGTTTTTATGCCAGTACCAAGCTGTTTTTATTACTGTAGCTCTATAGTAGAGCTTGAAGTCAGGGATCATGATACCTCCAGAGGTTGTTTTATTGTACAGGATTCTTTTGGCTATCCTGGGTGCAAGCAAGGAGGAGGGGATTGGACCTGCCTCAACTGAATGTACCAGGCTGGGCTGACTCCCCAGGGGAGACCTTGCCTTGGAGGAGGTGGAAATGGGGGCTGGATTAGGAGGGAAGGCTGGGTGGGAGGAAGGAGGACAGGGGAATCCATGGCTGTTATGTAAAACGACTAGAAAATCTCTTATATAAAATTAAAAAAAAATCCTCAAATAAAATCTTCCTAGCCCTTATTATTGTATAAACACTGATTACCTTAATCAAATCCTTTTAGGACAAAATACCCTAAAGTTTTGCTTATAAAAGTATTAGTTGTCTGCTTCCTGAAGGGAAGTGTGTAACACAGGCTGCTGCCACCACCGTTTTCCACCCTGGAACATGGGGCTAAGTGACTGTGTGCTGAATCTGATACCATATTCCATCTTCCAAAATAAATAATTTATGCTTCCCTTCTTTAAAAGTGTTAATAACCACCACAGCAACCAGCCTGGCACAATAAACCAAAGGGTACAGTAGTGGTATGCATTCCTTGGTAGTAACCACCAGCTCTCTAATTGGAGTTAAGATCCACTCAACAAAAGGAAAGTCACGCCTGACAACAGAAACTTAAGCACTTACCCAGGGCTAGTGAAGTCCTGGATCTTGGAAGAGAACCTACAACTACTAAACCACATGGTCTCTAACCCCACATTACAAATACTTGTCTTTATCCTCACGGGTAAGTGTAATTCTCACTCTTCATCAATAGAATTTCTTCAAAAGATGGAGACCATTACAGAAAGCCACAACTAATCCAAATGCAGCGTTGTGGAGCCCAGTTGCTTCTGCAACAAAACTCCTGCACATAACAAAGGCTCAAAAATCATTGTGTAAGAGGTGGCAGAAAGACTGCAAAACCCAGTGGAACAGGAAGTTTGCTATGAGATTGTCTGGCCTAGCAATGGCAGAGAAGCTACACACATGAATCCTAAAACTGGCTGCCTAAATACGATGTAAACAAGGATGACACCAATAGACATGGTAATATGGAGAGAGGAAAGCTCACAAGGCCTCATCCCTAGTCAAATAACTACAGGCAACTAAGGAAGAACATACCAGTTGGTTATCTAATACTAAATGGTCAACCTTGAAATCACATATTCATACAAGCAACATTATACAGACTGAGCATGTTATACTTATATATTTAGGAATACACACACATACACACACCACATATATACACAACAACAACAATAACAACAACAATTTTGTTTAAAAGAGGTTATGAATTTAAATGAGAGTTGGGGGTAGGGTACATGAGAGGGGTTTCAGAGAGGAAAGGAAAATGATGTAATTATATTATAATCTCAAAAAGTAAAAAAAAAGTTTGAACAAAAGTGTTAATAGGTGCTAGTGACATGGCTCATTGTAAAAGCACTTGCACCTAGCCTGATTAGTCACTAAGACTGATTACCTGAGTTCAGTCACCAGGACCCACATGCTAGAAGAATAGACTAGCCCGAGTTGTCCTCTAACTCTACATGAACAGTATGGCGTGTATGTGTGTGTGTGTGTGTGTGTGTGTGTGTGTGTATACATGTGCACACACAATAAATAATAATGATAAAATGATAAAACCATTAGTCTTTGAAAGTTTTCAATTTTCACTTACATTTGCTTACATGAGAGTCTGTTGTGATATTCTGAAAACTACTTTGTGTTTTGTAGCAATATTATACTTTATTTTTTTGGAGCTTGTGGAAAACCACAAAGGTAAAACTAGTATGTGAATGGCCCATTCATAGGATGAAAAAATTAAATACTATCTTTAAAATAAAGCATCATAAAATTCTCTAAACAGAGTAGGCAATAGGAAAATCAGTTCATGAAATGACAGACTATACTATTTGGACATGTAATATTAATGTACTAGTTTGGCTTTAGTAAAAAATTAACTGTTATACAGATTAATGTTATTTGAATTTTATTAGTCACATGATATAATGAATTCAACTTTTAACTTATATTGCATCACTATAAAGGGGATAATAGCATAAAAAGTTTATCCTGGGTTTGTATTTATATGTAATTATAGGCCATTATAATTTTAAAGAGTTTCTGTCACCATGGTGGGCCAGTAAAAATTGTCTCTTTTCTTTATAAGTTAAAAAAATGTTTTGACACAGAATATTTTTGCTGAAACTGGCTTTGCTGTAGGCAGGCTGCAGATGTTATCTAGCTAGGTAACTCTGCCAATCTGTCCCAAAGCATAGGAGATTAAACGTTAAGCTTCAGCAAAACAACAAACCACAATATGCTCCAGTCAATCAAGACTATTTCTAAATACAACCATCGTTCACATGTTGGACAAAACTCAAAACTAACAAGTCCTCCAATTCCATGTTTACTTAGCAGAAAATAACAAATGCATGACGGTTTCTGTTTTTCATGCTTTTGTGTTTTATCCTAAGTCACCTCCCCGAACCTCACCCCCACCCCCCCCCCAAAAAAAAAAACAGAGCCACAGCACTTTACAGACATGATTTTTGGACATGATGTATTCCCTGGGAGTCACAAATGAGAGAAAGGGAGATTTTAGTCAGGGAAGGGGGGAACCTGATATAAGACAATGCTTTACCAAGTCCTTGACAGAGGCACAAGAAGCCTGGCTGGTTGATTGGCTGTGTAGGGTTTTTTTTTTTTTTCTTCAGAGTGTGTGAAGTTAAGGATTGCCTAAAACATCTGCTTGGGTTGGAAGAGTGGGCCAGGAGTTTATATGCAAACTTCTTTCTGCCTCTCATCTTATTGGTCTAAATTCACCCTGTAGGAATTAACACCTATACCTATTCTGGTAATCAGTCATGGGAAAAGACAAAGCCTCTGTGAATCTAGGTTATCAGACTTGGATATTGGACTGAGACTACTTCTGGAGCAAATATGATCAAGCTTGTGAGCCCTTCATGCTAAAGGGAGGGGACACAATCTATGATGTTGACACAAGAAATCCTGTGCTAAAGTTAAGTCCATAGCTCCAGTATCTGAGTGCCATAGTACTCAAGGTACAGAGGAAGAATGAAGCTACTTTCTGTAATGTGAGGAAGAGAAGAAAAAGGTTGGACAAGAAAGTTATATGTAGCTGAGTGTCAACATGCATATTTGCAACAAATATTAATGACTCTAAAGTATATTGGTCAAGAAATTATCATTGTACCAAATCCAAAACAAAAATCAGAAGGTTGCATTTTGAGCATGGATGTAGTGGGTAGCTGTTCCAGCTTTGACCTGGAAGTACTACCCCCATTGAGGATTCCGGTAACTGTCACACCTACCTATGACCTGCCCCTGAGGCAGGGCCCTTAAGACCCAAGATGCGGATGTGCCAGCTCTCTTGGTTCCTGGTGATCCTGAATGCTGGATGTAGACTGAGAAGAGTTCTCCAGAGAACACCACTGGACTGCATTTCACCTCTCCTGGATCTTGTTACCTATCCCTTTACTTGTTGTAAGTTACCCCAAAATAAACCTCCCTTTTAACTATGTGGAGTTGCCTTAATAAATCCTCCAGTACATGAGGTTATATTAGGGATATAATTTCTGTATTTAAGCCAAATATCTTCACACTCCATAATTAAAACAGATTCTTGGGTCAGGGTATTTCTATCCATGTAACTATCTACTTTGACATCTCCAACTATCTCTGATTTACCAGTTCTCAATCCTTTCTTTGAGGGTTTGGTTTGGCCAGTAGCATCCAGCAGAAATGATACTACGCCTGAGAATAGACTTCAAGAGGACGTGAATGTTTATGCGTGCCCTTTTGAAGAGCTGCTCAGCAGCCTACTGAAGTATGACACCACACAAAGGAGAGATGAATTGTTGAACAAGAAGTGCTTTGAGAAAACTCAACACCCAGCCAACCCACAAAGTCACAAATGATTCCAGCAGACACCAAATTACTCAGGAGACCATAACCTAAGCTGCGAAACCCCCCAAATTATTTACTCATTACATGGTTTCCATTTGAAATCATCAAGCTTAGGCTATTTCATTATACGGTAAAAGCCAATGGCTATTAAATATCTGAAAAATGGGTAATTATTTTTGTTTTCATCTGTTAATCACCTTTCAGGTTTATGATGTTAATTAAAATGTTGACTCCCAAGCTGAAGGATTTATGATAGGAAGATCATCCAATGAGGATTTCAACAGGCATTTTATTTATTTTAATTAACTAACTTACTGACTTATTTTGAGACAGGGTCTCCATAATGTAGCCAAGGCTGGCCTCTGACTCATGACCCTCCTGGTTTTACAATTAGAGGCATGCACCAGCATATCCAGCTCTCAACTAGCATTTTATTATGTTCAATCACAGTAAATAAAAATTCCATCCTCTACCATTTTACTTTATAGCAGAGAAAAGTTAATACACAGAAAATCTTTATGGTTTTTGCAAATTCCAAAGTATTATACTTTCTGAAAATGTATACTCTGTTTCACTTCCTTTGACACCAACAAGCTTTTTAGAATCCCTTCACAGAGAAAAGAAGGGATACTGATGTATTTCATCAATAAAACATATCAACTTTTAATCTTAAACTTCCAACTGCACCTGAAGCCAGGGTTCATGGAAAATCATCATCCCCATTAAAGGTGTATGTGATCTGGGAAGACCAACTAACCAAGCGTTCTGGAGATGAACTAGCTTGGCTATCGTTGCTTCGCATACAACTAATACATTGATTGCAATTAATGCAATATCATTTTGGATGGAATTTTAGTTCAGAACTGCCAATAGGTTTGATCTACTTCAGAAATAAATAGGACACTTTCTCCAAAAAGTGACTAATAACTACTCTGTAGGGAAAATCCAATAAGAAAGGTCAATTCTTTTAAAGCCAGAAATGTCTGCAGTGTCCTTACAACATGTGAACAGACTAATTGATCTGTGAGATCAACCTATCTTATTTCATAGTGACAGTGAGAAAATTGATGTTTGTAAAGAGTCATAGATTCAGAAATGAACAGGACAATGATAGATAGGATGATTATGAATAGTTTGAAAGAAAAATACTACCTATGCTTCTTAGAAATGAAGTAATAAAATAACTTTCATTTTCTGTCATTTGAAGAACAAGGGATCTGCATACAATGATCAAAGAAGCATGTGGACCTTGGTATAAACACATCTATTTATTGTCAGTTTTTCCTTTCTATCTGGACCAGCTTTTACCCATGAGAATAATGATAACATGTTCCCATAGAACAAATAGGAAGGGTTAATTTCAACCCATATAATTTCCTTTATTAAATTGACAGCAAGCTTTTCATTTATAAAAGCACATATTCTTACACCTGGAGGGAGTTCAATTGTGTACTTTGAGATCAGTCTATTATACATCAGCTACAGTGAAAATGAAGGGATAGCTATCCTGTGGATAAGAAAAAAATCAATTAACTGAGCAATGTTGTAGAATATTATTTGAACTATATAAAGGTGTATTACATATGTTTATGCTGAATTTTTAAATGATGTCTTACATTTGTTTATGTTGCATTTGTTTAACTATGTAAAGGTGTGTTACTTTCATTTATGTTGCATTTGTTTAACTATGTAAAGATGTGTTGCTGCTTTACCTTGCCTGCCTAAGACACCTTATTAGTCTAATAAAAAGCTGAATGACCAATAGCAAGGCAGTAGAGGGATAGATGGGGCTAATGGGCAGAGAGAATAAGTAGTAGTAGGAATCTAGGCTCAAGAGAGAAAAGAAAGAGAATGAGGGAACAAGAGAGGAAGACTCCCAGCTGCCAGCCAGCCAGCCAGATACAGAGTAGGACATACAGAATGAAAGAAAGATAAAAAGCCCTGAGACAAATATAGATAAAGAGAAACAGGTTAATTTAAGTTAAAGGAAAAAAGCTAACCAGAAACAAGCATAAGCTAAGGCTGAGCATTCATAAATAATAAGTCTTCATGTCATGATTTGGAAGCTGGTTGATGGCCCAAAAGAAAGCTTACTATAGAGCAGCCTGCAATTCTTGTCCATTAATAATCTTCCAACATAGCCCAGATTCATTCAAAAATGAGTACTTTCACCAATGATTATCCCAGCCCCACCCAGCATATGGCATCCAGGAATGTATATGCATATTTCTTTTTCCAGGAAGACAATAGGGTAAACCTTTTGGAACAAATCTTTGTGTAATTAGTAACAATTAGCTGGGAAGAAAGTTATTTTCTGGTAGGTAGGTATAGTGACTTTTAAAAATGGCTAATGGGATATGCTTATTTGTTTATGTATGTTTGTGTGTGTGTGTGTGTGTGTGTGTGAGACAGAGAGGGGGGGTCTTGTTTCTTTTGTAGAGAGCTAAGTCAATGTTTTATAATATATTAGCATTAAATATAGGCATTGGAACCTTGAATATAACTTCATCCAAGTAATTTTGCATGTTGAAAGTATGTTGCCTTTATTCAGAACAGACCTGGGAAGTCATTATAATAGTTTCCTCAACTCAGACTGGCTTTATAGTAGGTAGCAGAAGGGCAAGAGAAATTAAGTACAAAAAAATGAGTCTAAGAAGCAGTTTAAATGGTAGCATGTTATGTAATAGAGCTTTGGCATTTGTGGGAGGTGGGGCTGGCAATCTTGTGAGATGGAAGATATCCAATTCATGGAAGACATAAACATTTAACAATAGAAACCCTCTGACAGTTGTTGAATAATATTGGATGCTGACTCTATATCAAATTTCTAGGCCCTGAGCATATTTCAGGGACATGATGAAGGTAGGTACTGTCCTCATAGAAATTGCATTTTTCTAACAGAGAAGCCCAGATAAGTAAGTCAGGAAGTAAATAAGCAAAGTAAAGTCCACCAGGAATAAAGAAGATATGGGAAATGTGATGCTGACTAAGGCAAGTTAGGAGTAAGAGCTGGCTACTTCAAATTGCATTTCATGACAACTGTTGGGAAGGGGACATTTGGGTTGTGGCTTAAATGATGCAAAATGGTCAGTCATTTGAAAAGTTAGGACTGCAAGTTCTAAGTAGAGGAAATAACAAGTGGAAAGGTCCAAAGTTAAGAATAAACATGGATGGATGGTGTGGCTGGAGTTTGATAAGCTGGGACTGGATCATGCTGAGCATTAGAAATCATGGCAATGAATTGAGGTTTTATTTTAAATACATTAGAAATTCATGAAAGGAGCTGCACTGGCTATAAGCATAATACAGAGTAAACTTTTCAAGAACAGTGTTGAAATGGAAGGAATGAGTCCAGTTGGAATGTTGTTACCCTTGATCAAAGAAAATGGGTGCTTGCTCTAAGTCTTTGAGTCTAAGGTATTATCTGTGAACTATGTTTGTGCTGACATGGAACAAAAGAAGCAGATTTGAGATAAGCCATGGGAATAGATTTGATAGGGTAGGTAAGGAAAAGTAGGAGTGAAAGATGACCATTGGATTTCTCAGTTGTACCATTCAATAATAAAAGAGACATTTGTGGGTGTCCAATTTGGGATGCAAGTGTTTGAAGGTCAGGAGTACTGTGTGGAACTTGTTGAATATGAGACCACTTAAAAGATTTGGAAATGAATAAGTTGACTATACAGTTGGACACGGTAGCCTGGGGCTCAAAGTGGAAATCTGGGCAAGTGTGACTAGCATGATCACCTTATCCCTTAGCCACAAACCAACTACTCATAGCTGGAGGCAGGATAAGCCTCGTTTTTTTTTTCAGCCATAATGAAGAATGAAATTAGGTTATTTGCAGGAAGATGGGGATAATTGAAGAGAATAGTAAATTAGGCCAGTCCAAGAAAGACAAATATGCTTTCTCTCATTTGTGGTTTCTACATTTTATATAGATACATAAAGCCAGGTATACACATATAAAATAAAACTGGTTAGATGAACAAAGGTAAAAAATGCTATGTGGAAAGGGGAGGAAAAGAATAGGGAATATAGGCATGGGTGGCCTCTGTTCGACATAAAATATATACTCACACGAAAAAATTCAGTAAAATTAATTTGAAAAGAAGTTAACTGATAGGTGCAATGAATGGCTACTTCTGGTGGCTCTTCCTCTAGGCTTGGAAACATCTCTCTACACTTGGAAAATAAGTTTACAGAGCTCAGAGTTCTCTAGGATAGACAGTACCTAAACTACATCTTGAAAATTTCAGGGTCTTGGATATTAACTATTGGTCTCAGGAAAATAATGTTTACTTTCTTCAAAAAGATCATTTTAAAGCTTATTTTCCTTTCCCATCAATCCCATAACCCCCTCACCCATTCCTGTTGTCATTTGTTATTAGGAGACAATCTCTATATGATAATCCCTATCTTCATCATCACATAAACTTAATATAAACTGTCATCTTAAATGTAATATCTTCAATCCTCAAACAAAATAACCCAACATTATCTCACATCTCCTTTAAGCTATGATTCCATTTTTACTGTCTTTTTACAGCAGTTTCCTAAAAAGTACTTATATTTTCTGTCTCAAATTCTTCATTCCCTTTTCTCTCTTTAGCATATTCTATACAAAGCCTCTCTCCTCCTCCTTCCTTCCATTTTTGGGAAACAGCACTTGTCATGATGGGTAGAACTTCATATAACCAAGTCAAAAGCTACATTGTCTTATTTTATGTGACTATTCAAGAATATTTAACAGAGGTAATCATTCTTCTCTTTTGACTTTTTAAAAATCATAAGTTTTAGTTAGCATATAATATTATGAGATTCTGCTGGGCAGTGGTGGCACATGCTCTTAATCCCAGCACTCAGGAGGCAGAGGCAGGCGGATCTCTGTGAGTTTGAGGCCAGCCTGGGCTACAGAGTGAGTTCCAGGACAGGTTCCAAAACAACACAGAGGAACCCTGTCTTGAAAAACCCAAATAAATAGATAGATAGATAGATAGATAGATAGATAGATAGATAGATAGATAATGAATTTCTTTATATTTTTATGCATGTTCACATTCATCCCTATTATTTTTCCCCCATTCCCTCCAGTGCCCTTCCTTTCCCCAAGTATTCTCTGTTAGGTTTCAAGACATATATTTCTGTATTTTGTCCATGAGAGCAAGCATGTATATTTGTTCGTTACTTCTTTTATTGCTCTCCCTTGCTTTCTCTTCACATTTCTCTCCCCCTTCACAATCATCCACTTGCTTTATTATGTGTAGTCTTCTCACTTTCCTCCTAGATCACAAACTGGCCCTTTTTATCTCACTTGCTGGCTTCATCTCCTTTTCCCGTCTCTCTGAATCGGTGTTCCTGAGATTTAGCTTTTGTAGAATTCTTTCTGTCTTTAACTTTAGTATTTAGTTAAACAAATTCTCCAGTGTGATGACTTTGAGTGTCAGGCCTATGCCTTTGTCTTCCATTCAGAGTTCTCATTTGAACAGCAAACTCACATAACAGGATTTAACTTAGATGACTACAGAAATGTTAGCCAAAATTCAAATGTTTAGTATTTGTCCTCAACTCTTCTTTTAACCCTCTACATCAATCCTTACATATTCTACCAGTTCTAGCTCCAAAATCCATCCTGGTATTGACTTCCATACATTACCACTCTGAGGCAAGCTATAGCCTATAGACGAATTTCTAAGCGGTCTTATTAAATAAAAAACACAGAGCCAAATATAGGGGTGAAAGCCTTAGAGATCAGGGAAATAGGAACAGCCACTAGCTAAACTTACCTCACCATGCTGCAGCTTCCAAAGTGTGCTACTTCCTGTCTACCCACGTGCTTTGTTGCCTTGCTGTTCTGCCCTCTCATTAGCTCTTAGCCCAGCTACTCACTTCCTTGTCACTGCCAGTCTGTACAGACCTCCAGGTCTCTGTGGTTGGTACTGGGATTAAAGGTGTGTATCACCACACTTGGCTGTGTCCTTGAACACACAGAGACTCTGCCTGCCGTGTGATCAGATTAAGGGCATGTGCTACCACTGCCTGACTTTTGTATTTACTTAAAATGGCTTGCTATTTCCTCTGATCTCCAGGCAAACTTTATTTATTAACATACAAATAAAATATCACCACATTTCAGCACAAACAAAGTATCACCACAATAGCCATTTGTTAGTTACTTCCCTAGACTTCTCTCCCCTTTCGGTTTGTTTTTTATGGAGCAGGCAGAAATTTTTGTAAACTATAAATCAGATCATGTCATCACATCTGCTCCCCTGTTAAGAATTCTCCTATGCTTTCCGTTAGACTCAAAAAAGAATCTGAATTCCTATCTCTGACTACAGAAATAACTGTCTCTCTTTCTGGTTTTATCTCTTTACTACTCTCCACCTTCCTTACACTACTCACATCTTGTAATCATTTGAATGTGAACAATCCAAATTCATTGCTGCCTTGAGTTCTTTCTATCTGAGGCACCTTCTGGAATGTTACTTTTTGCATTCTCACCCTGACCTCTTCTTTTCAATTAGCTTTCTACTCAGGTGTGACTTCTCAGGGGCTTTCTCTGACCATACTATCTGAAAAGATGCCTCTCAGTGCCCCTCCCTCACACCGTGTTCTATCATTTTATATTCATTACAAACTGTCCTCTGATTGATCTGTTTGTGGGTGTATCTTCCCTAGAATTTGATCTTCACCAGGGCACAGACTTTTGTTAACTTCTGCATTCCAATAGTTAAGCAATATCTATGCTGTTGACACAAATATTTTACTTTCTGAATAAGTAGCAGCCAATAAATGGCTGAATGAGTGCAATCATAAAAATCCATGGGAGGAATGGATGTTTGGATAGAGTATACTTTGAGACAGAGTTTTACTATGTAGCCCAAGCTGGTCCTGAGCTCAAGATCCTCCAGTCTCAGGCTAATGAGTGCTAAGATTACAATGTGTTTGTACCAGCATGCCTGACAGGAAGACAATGATTTAATGTCATTTCACTTTTACATGAGATGCTAGCGCAGTTTCTAAGTAGAGATGTCTACAGGACATCAGCACTGGAACTTGCGAGAATTTCAGACTGAGAAATAAACAAATGAAAAAGACAGCCATGCCAGTTTTCTGTTGGGGCCATAACAAATCACCACAAAAAAGCATGCCTTAAAATAACAGCAACTCATCACTGTCATGTTCAGAAAGTCAAAAATCTTAAAGTCAACACACAGGCAGAGGTGTGCTTTCTGAAAGGTCTAGGATATACTCCAGTTCCTGGGTATTTCTAGATTTTAGAGGCCATTTATTTCCCTTGGCTAAGACGGCTTCTTACTGTCTTTAAAGCCAGTGACATGCCACCTCCTTCTGACTATGTTGAGCCCACCTGGATAATCCAGCAATGATCTCCCCATCTCCAATTCTTTGGCATAATGTCATCTGCCAATTGTCATTACCAACTCGAACACACAGGAGATTAGGGTAAGGTTATTTTTAGTGGGCCAAAATTCTACCCCAGGAGTTAATGAACTAAGCTCAAGAAACATATACAGGAACACTAAAAGGTTTGGTGCTTCGTAGTCTTCAGATAGGTGAATAAAGTATTAAAATTTTGGAATATTATGGAAGGGAAGAAAATATAGATTTTCATGAAAGAACAATCAGTTAAAATTCAATGCAGGAAAAGCATTACCAAGTATCATAAGCAAAACTTGTAGGATTTAGTTGTTAGGGCATCACTGATGGTTGCCCAGAAAATAATGTCTATGAAGTTTGATGGAGGCAGCCAGATTTTAAGTAACTGCCAAATGAGTGCACAGTTAAAAAATAGATAACAAACTTCTTCCTGTTAAGAGAAACAATTCACTGGCAGCTGTTATGGTCAGTAGAAGGTGAAGAGATCATCTAGAGTATGAAACAGTGCCATTTATTCTGCTAATATCTATTTTTCTAAGGAGAATCTGAGTCAACATGTCTGCCCTTCTTCTGTGAGAACTAATATCACAAACTCATTGGCACTGGAAGGAGTGATAGCTGAGCCAGAACATTGGTTTATGCCACCTTAAAAGGTCACTGCCCTGTAAGGGTACCCGCGTGGTATATTAGCTATAAACTCTTCTCCTGATTCAATGGAATGGATTTTAAAGCCAATGCCTTGCCAATTTGATTTATAAGATTAATTGCTGCTGTAGCTGAGTTCTGAGTTTAAACCTAAGTGAACAATGATGGACAATGGGTACCATCCTCCAGCCTGGTTCTGACTGCTGTTGTCTTGCCACCCTCACCCTTCTCTCCCATTCTACAACCTCTAATTGTCGTGAGGAGGACTTGGGATGAGATAATGGGAAACACACGGTGCAGAGAAGCCCAGAGGCAGGGACCCTTTTCTAAATCCAATGCCACTGTGTAAGTAAATTCTATTCTCAACATCGTTGAAACAGGAAGTTGTCCCTTAGCCCTGAACTAATGACATTCAAATGAGGGTATGCTTGGTAAATTGTTAAGATAGGTGTTCCCGGGGATCAGCTGGATTACACTGAGTAATGGTGACCCTCTCTGTGCTTCATTTCTTTCATCTGGAAAATGAGGGTAATAATAGCTAATTTAAGCTCCACACAGGAACAAATGTGAATGAAGTAATGACAATAATTACAATGATTCAGGTAATGGTTGCCACTAGAACAGGAAGTACTACGCAAACACTTCAGCACTTTATATGTGTTCTGTCATTTACTCTTATAGCTTCTTAAGGTGTACATTATTTTAATACTCCTTTCAAAAAGATCTGAGCCATAGAGAAAGACGTAGGCTAGTGCGTAGAAGAGTCAGATTCATGATAGGCTGACAAGTGATGAATCATAATGAAGATGAGGCTTATTTTAAAATAAAATGCTCAGATCACTGAGCAAGCAAGTGCATATGTGTATAGAGATAATTACTCAGAGTCTTTTCAGCAAATAGTTCTATTTTCAATTAATATTAATATCCTTTTAATTGATGGATACTTGACACTCTTTTAAGTAGCAGGGTACATGGGTAATTATTTCTATACTCCTTTTGTAAACTACATTATTCCCTTTTGACATGTTTGCCAAGTTGGTCAAAAAAAGCTGTTTTTGCTCATCTGCAGACAAAAGACTCTAGGGTTTGAAAACGGCATTCATCCTGGTAACAGACTGGCACTTCATAAAGCAAGTACTTGGTGCAGCTTTACCATGGCTTTGCCTTGTCTTTAACCTGAAATATAATTACATACTTCTGCTGAAGAAAACGGATAGTGGTTCAATGGAGACACCTCATTTCTAATAGGTTCTACTAGAAGGCAGTATTAAAAGAGGGCCTCAGAATCCAGACAGAAAACTGAACAAAAATGAAGTTCACAGTTTCATTTATTACCAATTAGTTCCATTAGTTTCATCTAGCATGATAGAGAAGCTCCCTCTTCCTAATTCTTATATGCATACTCACGAAACAGTGCATTTGTATCTACACACACACATCCCATACATACAAACACATAAAAAGACAAAATTACAACAATTTAATTTATAGATGTCAATGGCCTATATTTTCAACTCTAGACCTGGGTAACATTTCATTCCATAAAATACAACATGTTTTAAGGAGTAGAGCAGAGGGTATTGTTTTGATAAACTAGAAAGGGCTGAAAAAAGCAGAAATAAAAGTAAAAGGCAGATTAGTCATTAAAAACAACAGGAATACAGCACAATAGAAAAAATTTGTTAGCACTAAGTCTAAGTGGCTTCAAATTCTCTCCTCTCTTTGTCTCTGTTTCTCTGTCTGTCTCTCTCCCTCTCCCTCACCGTGTGTGTGTGTGTGTGTGTGTGTGTGTGTGTGTGTGTGTGTGTGTGTGTGGTGTTTATGTGTATGTGTGTGTGCTGTGTGTATGTGTATGTATGGTATATGTGTTTTTATGTATGGGGTGTGTGTGTGTAGATACATATGCACTCTTTCATGAGTATGCATATAGGAATTAGGGAGAGGGAGCTTCTCTATTACGCTAGATGAAACAGTCTTTTCTGAGAAATTTGGCTGTCACCTCTCTAATCTTGACTTCTTAGAAGACTAAATAAACAGTCTAGTCTAAGCTTGGTGGTATGGAACTTCATTGTAAGCTACTCCACTTTTATTTTTAGCCTGGTCTGTTGGAGCCTAATGCAGAAGCTTACTCTCAGTAAACATGGCGTAGTTGTACTCTTGAATTCACTGCAGCCGTGGGTATCTTTGGGCTCTTCAACTTGCATCATGGGTTGGGGAGGAGCCTCAGAGAGGCCCCAGTTCTTTCTGAGGGACTATATTTGGCAGTTAACCCTTGTTGTGGGGAGAGGTGGCATTTTCTAAATATTTTCCTTGCTTACCTTCTTAAAGGGCAAATTTTGTTGGTTTTCCTTGTAGTTTTTGTATAGTGTTTCTTTTCTAAGCCTCTTAGATTATTTGTTGCCTTTTAACAGCATTTAGCACTTAATTTTATCATCAATATACAATGTGTGCTCACAAACCCACCTCTGAAGTACCTCTAGTTTCAGGGTTTAAGGTCCAGGCAAGATATCTCCTTCAAGATAAGACACAGCAAACAGCGTAGTTGCCAGAAACTCATTTTTCAGTACTAGGAATAAAACACATAATGATAATAATGATGATACTCATAGCCATAAATATGGTTATTTACAAAAATAACATTTGTCACCAGCACGATAATGTGAAATAAATCACTTCAGAATGACCACATAAGAACTGAGTGAATACATCTAAGTAAACAGAAGAACATGAAGCCTGTTCCCTGTTAGTAAACTACTCCTGGGCAAGGGGCCTGCCTGCGTTTGCTTGATACACGCAGTGTCATTGGAGAAAACTGATTTTCTCTTTCTCAGCAGGTATCAATTGCAAATAACTTGTTTTGGTGTGTGGGTTTGTGCCCGTTTCCCCTTCTCAGTGCTGGAATTTTGTCTGGGTTGAACCTGTGCAGGTCTGTAAATTCATATTAATCCATCCTATCATATCTGAAAGACCCTGTTTTGTTGGAGTCGTCCACCACCTCTAGCTTTTACCTTCTTTCCACTTCCTCTTCTACATCCATCCCTGAGCCTCAAGAAGGGAAGAATGATGCAGACATCCCATTTATGACTGAGTTCTCCAGTCTCTCACTCCCTGCACATTGTCCAGTTGTGGGTCTCTGTGTTCATTTCCATCAACATCAAGAAGAAACTTCTCTGATGAAATGGGTTTTGTTTTTTATTTTCCCCCTTTAGTATTACTGCAGGTTTTTTTTGGTTGGTGGGTTAAATTGTTTTTGAGAGACAGGAGGAGCATAAAGTTGGGTGGGTATGGAGGTGGGGAAAATCTAAGAAGAGTTAGCAATGACAAAGAATATGATCAAAATATATTGTGTGAAAAATTATATTAAAAATATAATAAAAAGAAAGAATTGAGTGAATAAAAGGGGAGTTACTAATTAGGCAACATAATGAAGATTTGAGCTGGAGCCAAAGGAAGAGAGAAAATAATTTTGTGGACAGGAAAAGAGAGGAGACATATCTGGTAAGCAGAGGGTTGGTGGAGTGGAATTGGAGACTCTAGACTGTGAGACAGCACTAGGATAGATTAACAAGTGAGGCCTAGGGAAGACATTTTAGCAGCTGTCCAAATGAATATTGACATAGAAAGACAGGAAGAGGATGGGTAGAGTAATGATTATTTTCAGAAATTAGTAAAGAGATGCTTGGATGTTGGTTACAGGAAAAACTATGCACCAAAGAAAGCAAAAGTCCTTTTGAATCTAGTCCTACACAAGATAAAATACTGGAGGGCAGTCTGTCCCACAGGATCCTGCAACCCTTGCCCAATGCCAACATTTTTGTACTGGAGTGTGGGATATAGCCAGGCAAGCATTTCTGATTAGCCTCTGCTTTGTCCCTATGGGAGAAAATCATGGTGGCCTGGAGGTGGGGTGAGTGGTGATTGTGTATAATTGAGTGCAAAACAGGAAGTGAGACCATGGGGTGTACACCACAGGGCTTGTCATCTTACCTGGGCTAGAATGAAAAAAACAAGCGGCTTTTGTTTCTTGGATTTTTGTCTCAAGTGGATTCTCTTTTTTCAAAAAGGATTGTTTGTTATTTATTCATTTGTGTTTTTATTACTGTATGTGGGCCATAGTGTGAGTGGGGAAGTCAGAGGACAACCTGTGGGATTCAGTTCTCTCCTTCTATCATTTAGGTCCAAGGGATCATACTCAAGGCTTGTGATCAGGCATCTTTATGTGCTGAGCCATCTCAGCAGCCCCCAAGTGGATTATATTTTACCTCTTGCATCTTAACTACTGAATAAGCAATGGAATAAGAGAGAGAGAGAGAGAGAGAGAGAGAGAGAGAGAGAGAGAGAGAGAGAGAGAGAGAGAAAGATGGAGAGCAGATATAACAGTGAAAAGAAGAAAGGGCCAAAACAAAGTTCCAAAAGGAGACTAGAGTTTGGTGTCAAAGACTAACAGGTAGGCACCAAATTAGAACAAATAAGGCAAAAAAAAGGTTTGATGGATAAACTGGATGTCTGATACCAAGCAACTCTGAAGACATGAATATTACGTCGGCCCATCAGTTTCTGACTGAGAAAGCATTAGTGTAGCAGGTTTCAAGGTAAAGTTGGCCAATATACTTAGTGTCTTATGATTTCTGTTGCTACAATAAAACACTGTGAACAAAACCAACTTGAGGAGGAATGGGTATATTTCATCTTACAGCTCGTACTCTACCAAGAAGGGATGCCAGGGCAGGAACTCAAGGCAGAGCCTGGAGACAGGAACTGAAGCAGAGGCCATGGAAGAGTGATGCTTACTGGCTGGTTTTTCATGACTTTTTCACCTTCTTTCTTATACAACCCAGAATTCCTGCCCAGGGGTAACACCACCCACAGTGAGCTGGTCCCTCCCACATCAATCATCAATCATCAAATATCAATCAAGAAAATGCACCACAGGTTTACCCACAGGCCAATCTGGTGGGGGGCATTTTCTCAGTTGAGGTTCCCTTTCCCAAAACGACTCTAGCTTGTGTCAAATGGACATAAAAGTAGCTAGCACACTTAGGAATTATCCAACATCTCTAGGTTGCACTGAAGAGTTCTTCTTTAACAACAAGAGCAATTACTCTTCATCCTACCTTAAACAAGGCCTGCTATGTATAGAAGATAGTGAGACAAAGGGACCCAATTCCCACACTGTACAAATGCTCTATTGCCAGCTCCGCGCCATCAGAAGTGAACCATTGAGAGTCTCTTTTGCCCCCTGGACACCTACTGGGCTATCTTCTTGCTGTGATGAAAGAAGGAGGGAGAGCAGGAAGCCTGAGAATTTATTTTCTTGGTCCTTTTGGGAAGGGCTTGTCAGTAGCCATCAAATGCAGTCTGCTAGGTCTTTAGTTCTCAGTGACTGATCCTTCTTTGATACACCTGGGCTAACATCTGCTAGTGGTTACTAACCCTTGGTATCATCTATTATGGATTCCCTATACCCTGTCCATCCTTTGGCAAATAGTCCTTTCAAATAGGTAATTAAGCAAGCCATGTGTTTCCTGGCATGACATAAGATAGACAGGCATGCAAGATTTCCTACTAGCACTTAGGAGGCTAAGGAAGGAAAAGTGAGGTGGGAGTTCTAATTCAAAGCTTTTTAGGATTTGTTTTAGTTTTTAACTCTATATATGGAAGTAAGAGGTGTCAGATTACCTGGAGCTAGAGTTACAGGTAGTTGTAAAGCACTACACAGAGGTATTGGAAATTGGACTCAGGTCATCTGGAAGAGCTGTATGTGGTCTTAACCACTAAACCATATTTCAGGACCCTCTAATTTAAATTTAACCGAAGAAATAATCAAAGTTTAAATATCAAATGAAATAAAAATAAAATGATCTGTTTTCAGCCATATAGCCCATACATTAGCACTACTATTAGTAAAAAATAGTACACACTTTAATTAATTGTTCAGTTCGAAGTTACTTAATTAGAAGGTTAAAAAATAGGATTGATCTAGGTAAATTTTCATTTAAACAATGAAAATTCTGAGTTATAGAACTGCATATGAATTTCCTGTATGTGCAAGCACATATAGATTAACGGCATATCAGGGATTGTAGAATAGTAGTTCATCTACATAGTTTTCAATTTTAGTGAAAAGTTTTACTTGATTCTGATGATCTCAAATACTTGTATATACTGTGTCATTTTGTTTAATGGGATAAACCATTTCTCTGTATTCCTTTTCCTATTAGTTTTTTTCTTTTATTAAGGAATTTTCTGTTCATTTTACATACCAACCACAGGTGCCCCCTCTCCTCCCTCATCCTGCCCCCCAGTCTTCCCCCTCAATGCTCCCCCCATTCCTACCTCCTCTAAGGAAAGGCCTCCCATGTGGAGTCAGCAGAGCCTGGTACATTCAGTTGAGGCGGGTCCAAGCCCCTCCCCCTGAACCAAGGCTGTGCAATGTGTCCCACCATAGCACTGGGCTCCAAAAAGCCCACTCATAAAGCAGGGATGGATCCTGATCCCACTGCCAGGGACCCCTTAAGTAGGTCAAACTAAACAACTGTCTTGCCTATGCAGAGGGCCTAGTCCAGTCCCATAGAGGCTCCACAGCTATTGGTCCACAGTTCATGAGTTCCCACTAGTTTGGTTTAGTTGTCTCTGTAGGTTTCCCCATCATGATCTTGATGCCCCTTGATCATAGAATCTGTCTTTCTCTCTCTTCGACTGGACTCCTGGAGCTTGGCCTGGTGCTTGGCTATGAATCTCTGCATCTGCTTCCATCAGTTACTGGATGGAGGCTCTATGATGACAGTTAGGGTATTCACCAATCTGATTACCAGAGTAGGCCAGGTCAGGCACCCTCTCCACTATTGTTAGTAGTCTAAGGTGGAGTCATCCTTGTGGATTCCTGGGAACTTCCCTAGCACCATGTTTGTCTCTGTTCCTATTAGTTTTTTCACAATGACATTCTACTTGTAATTAACAAACTTCAAAAGTGTTATATATGCTCTAGAATCCAAAAGTCAGATTTAAACCCTTCGTTTTCAGTGCTGTTAGGGTATTCTAAGGTTCAACTGGCAGGAACATTGTCTTCAGTGTGGGATTTTCAACATGATTTGATGATACTGACATTAAACATCCTCTGTACATTTGGAGAGGGTTTGATTGACTAATCCACACAGACTGATCCTGGGTAGAAAATTAGAAGTGTTTGAGAGCAGATGTTGACATGAGTCATTTCATTTCTGTGCTCAGATCTCAGATCTCAACATCTGGACTATCTACTCATGGAAACATGATTTATGTTTCTACGTTGCAGTGTCTTTATTTAGAAAACAGACTTGTATCAAAGAGTAGTTATAAAGATAAACTAGATAATACATCTTGAACTCTCACATATGGACTGTTCCATAATAAGTAATTCATAATGATAGGCATTATAAAGTGGAAATTTGATAAATTGGTGATGCCTTGTGTTTCTATTTTATTTCTTGTATCACAAGGAATTTCAAAGTTCTCCCTTGGTAACAGGGCCCCAGACCATACCACTATTGATACCATGTTGTAGGCATTATTCCAACCTTAGAACCCAACACTTGCCAAAATGAGAACAAAGACTTAATCCATAAAAGACATAGTACATAGTTCCAGGATCCAGGAAAGTTCCTAAATGTACTAACGTTGCCTTTTGGCTTCTGGGGTTTTGCTTTTCTCACTAATGCTGCTTGCTAACCAAAGTGTGTCAATCAGGACACGGTTTTTGTGCATAAAAGACAAAGGATAGTGAGGCTAGGGGCTGCAAGTTCCCCATGCAAAAGCCAGTCAGCAATACAGATATTCTATTCAGCTTTTAGAGTGTCTGTGTATGTTCTCTGGTGGAGTTACATATTCATATCCATCCTTGCCATGTGTATTCTGAGTAAACCCAAAGGCTCAGAACTAGTATCATTTTCCAGTTTCTGTCAGCCCATGAAGTGGAATGGCTTTGTAAACCCAGGAGTACATAGACAATTTAACTGTGGCAGCACCTCAACCTGCAGAACTTTTGTTCCACCTTGATGTTGTGAGATGAGGTGTTCGTTTATGCATATTATGAACACATGAGGTGTTTTATTGTAACTCACCAACACAGTCACCTTCAATTCTTCTCTATCCAAAATTTAGATTAGGAAGGAGGAAGAAGTGGTATTAGGAAAGTAAAAACATCTTTCATCCCAAAAAGATAGAATGCCTTGACTATTTTAGCCTTACTGAGATTGGGGAGATTATATATCCTCTAGAGATTCATATATCCCCTCAGATTTAGAGGGGAATTCTTATTAGGGGTTGATATTTGTGGGGATTATAACAAGAATGAGATCCAATATAGGTGACAGGGAATGAAAAATTTTCAGATTGGTCAAGACACAATTTGAGAATTCATTAGTTAGATTGTTGTCACTTTTCATTATTAAGGTGAATTAAAACTCTAAATAGTGTTTGGTACATCCCAACGAAAAGAAGGAGGGTTTTTTCTCATGAAGTAAAACATACATATGCTGAAATAAGTAATGCAGAAAATAATAAGGGTTTAATTATAGAGATTAACAAATACTACTGAAGCTCTGTTCTGATCCCCCTGATCACTTCAGATCCTTTTCATGTTTCTGTCAGCTCCTTCCCAGTTTGGGGGTGGTATTGTTTTGAATGACTCATAGTTTTCCTATTCTTATAGAACTTTCTTTAACTATTGAACCACTTTGTCTTAACACACATACTAAAGGACTGAAATGCCTAGGCTTGATATTTCCAATGATGATGTACTTAGCAAATGACTGGCAGATATAGAGGAGGTCTAATTCTCTTGCCTGTCAACAAGAGAAAGTCTGAGGTGTAAATGACATTCTGAGCTTCCTCTTATGGCTACACTGAAGCTTGAGTTTTCCATGGCTTCATCCCTTCCCTGGGCCAATTCCTCACCCACTTACTGGTTTTAGAAATGCAGACCTTCACCTTCAGCTCTGTTTGAGGGAGACCTAACCTAAGACATAGGGGTGTGAATGGAAATTGAGGGCAATGCTGAGAACTGAGAAAGGGATGTTTTCTGGAAGAGATGATACTTGAACTAGTCTTTGAGTTGTGAACTTACAATAAAGAGAGCCTTGCCTCAAAGAAGTGTTGTATGATGGCACCAAGAGCAGCTACTTAAAGAATGAGAGGACCCAAAGGAAGCAAGCAGCCCATAGTTCTACCCAGCTGTGACACCTGTAAACCACAACCAATCAGAATACACATTTGTGGAGCCCAATTCTAATGGATATAAACACAAAACACTCCCACAACTAAGTCTCAGGGAACATTGCAGAGGAGGGGGCGGAAAGACTGTAAGAACCAGAAGGTCAGGGAGAATATCGAAAGTTCTACCTGTAAAGTCTCAACAATGTGCCTGCCTTCACATGAGCTGAACATTGACAACAACAGCAGACATGCCTAACTGGACATGGAAAAGACCGTGAGGGCTCAACCCTACACACACACACACACACACACACACACACACACACAAAACCCTACAGTCAACGAAGAAATGCTGAGAGTAAGAGAAATTATCACACCCAAGGAAGAGCACACCAATTGGGTATTCAATACCAAATGAGTCAGCCCTGAAAACACACATACAAGTAACAGTATGTAAACTGAGCAGGTTATATTTGTGAATGTATATATAATACACACATGCATATAACAGGAATTAATGAAAAAAGAGGCCATGAATTTGAAGGAGAGCAATGAGAAGCCTATAGGAGGGTTGGGAAGGAGGAAATTAGGGAATTATAATCTCAAATAATAATAAATGTTAAAGACAGAATGAGGAACACTTGGAGCTAATCACTCTGCTTTCTACTGTAGCCCCTCCCGTTACTAGATCACAGATAGTTTGTGCAATGTCTCTGCTCTTTAGTTCTCTGGTTCTCATGTGCCTAAGTTGTCTGATGTGTATATCAGGAATAACAATTGTACTTGCCTCCTACAACATATTTTTCCAACTGAATGAAATATCTCTGTGAGTGCTTAGCACAGTGCTTGTGACAATGTAGCAGTCCATAAAAGCTATTACTTTTGTTATTGCTTCGATTGATAAGGGCAAACAATACACTATATACACTAATTGAGTATTTGGAGTTTGTGTTATTTAATTTCATTTTATTTTTGGCTACCTTTTGCCTTCCTTAATTTGGAGTTTGGAGACGAAGGATATGAATGTCAAGAATTAAATGGGGCCCAAATAAAACTTTAATAGAAATGTGAAGTTGATGATAAAATATTCAAGTACAGTGCACTCAAGCAAGATCTGGATTAAAAATCTTATTTGAGATTCAGGCTAAAAAGGAACCTTCCAATCCTCCACTTAAGTCTTAATCTTGTGACCCACATACTTAGGTGATCATTCTCACAGAGAGATGAATGGCCCCTTAGTGTAGAATTTAGGACCATTACTTTGGGGGGGGAAGAATATTATCAAAATATATTTAAATTTAAAAATTATTTTAAATAATTAAAAATATAATAAAAATACAAAAACAATTTAGGCTCATTCATTGCTTGTTTAGTGCAATGCCTGGACATTAAATAAATATTCTTTAAATGTTAATAAGTATCAATGACTATGGGATTCTTTTTTAATAGCATACTTTTAATATCCTTGTTTAAGGTTAGATATTAAAACACCCTGTTTGACTAGGAAGCCTATATGTGAAATGGCAAACAAAACAAAACAAAAACATCTCAAGAGAAGTATGGAAGCCAGGAACACATCTGCAATCCCAGCATTTAGGAAGCTAAGGAACAAAGATTGTGACAGGCACATTTGGGCTACATAGCCAGTTGCCATCTAGCCTCTGTACATAGCACATAGCAATACCCTGTGGAATAATACTAATAATCAATAAAAAATGCATTTTGACTGGTTGCATCCAGAGGGAGAACATTATGGCCGATGGACCGTTTTAGAAAAATCATGTCCAGATTCTATACAATCACCTACATGATGAAGGGCCCTAGATCAACTTCCTATAACCAATAGCATGAACTCTGTCTGATTTAACTTGAAAGGTGCATGAGATTCAAAGGTGCCTGTTTAGTCCATACCTCAAACTGAGGGCACAATCGAAAACCAAGCATAACAACTCTACCAATGTCATTTTACAATTTCTGCATCAAATTTTAATTTTCTAGAACTTTCTTATCTTTATATTTTTAATGTTAAATTTTCTGCTGGACATAGTCACTTAGAATTGTAGCACTTGAGAAACTGAAGCAGGAGAATTGTAGTGAGCTCAAGGCCAGTCTAGGTTATATATGATGTCTTGAAAAAATTATATATATGCCAAAATTTTGGGGTATGTATTTTTCCTTTTGGAAAAAAAACAGGTTTTCCAAAAATGTTGTTTTTGTAATATAAATAAAATTTTAATCACTTTTAGGAATTTTCTTCTTTTAGATTTTCTACTTCTGTGTTGTCTCTGTTTCTTCTGAATTCATTTTTTTCCGTTTGCTGCTATTATGCTTCTTTCTCAGATTGTAGTTTTCTCTCACCTATCTGATGATATTGGTAAGAATTCCTTCTATGGTGGCAGAAATAAAGAGCAAGAAGAACATATTGAGCAAAATGGAGCACATGTAGGAGAAAGGTAAAGTTCAGTAGAGAGCAATAGATTTGAAAAAGTTGTTCCCAGAGTGATATATTTGTAAAACAGGTGGCAGGCCCATTGGAGGGACAAATTTGACTGTCCCGCCAAAAAGAAGTTTGGTTTGACAGATGTACTGCTGTCATAATGGAAGCCAATTCACATATTAGTGTACTACAGTGGGAAAAAAGGGGTCAGCAAGATGAAGTTGAGCTAAGCTAAGTTTCAACACTCCAATATTACCTGGAGAACCTAAATTCAAGACTGCACTCTAAGATAGGAAGTTGGCTGGTCCATGGCCACAATGCTCAAGAAGTCTAACATGGCAGATGGAGCCTCTTAGGGGAAACTTGAAAGAAGAGAAGGCAATTAAACAGAGTCAGGGAGAATCATTTTGGAGGTGTTTTTTTCCCCCACCTTCCTCAGTGTCCAATCAGTGACAAAAGCACGGGCCTAAAATCCACAAGGAAGGTAAAGTCTGGTGGTCTCACTAAGACCAAGTCTTGATATGAGCCATTCATTAAGAATACCATATTAAAGGAATTGACATGGAAACACATGTCTACAGACGATGGCATGGCTGACTGGGGAAATCCAGAGAGCACAGTCATGTCTCTGTATCCATGTTTGCTTGCTGCCAGGATACCCACCATTCAAATGCCCAAATCTACATTCAAGTCCCTTAGATAAAATAATATAGTATTTGTGTAAATAAAACAGTGCACATCCTCCTATATACTTTATACCATCTTTAGATTGCTTTTAGTACCCAATAAAATGTAATATTTTTATTTTATATAAAATGAAATGTAAAACTGAATAAATGTTATACCTCATTATTTAGGGAATAATGACCAGAAAATAACCTGTACACACATATTTTCCCAAGTATTTTTGATTTTCAGTAGGGTAGATCTGCAGATGTAGAACCTGCTAATACAGAGGGCTGGCTGTACTAGATATTGGCCTAAGTCTGAATGAGGCACATTAAAACATCTAATCTCAGCCTGAGGTCCCTTCCATAATAAACTGGATATCTCAGCTTCCTCAGATTTGACTGAGGAAATTGGCTGGGTCTAGGCCAGGACATAAGGCCCATCAATAAATGTACTTATAAGAGCTGAGAAAAGCAAAAGCTGGTGAAATGAAACAGGCTAACAATTATCATCTTGACTTGCAAGGCCAGATGCACTAATGATGCTTGAGTGCCACTCTGCATCAGATTGGAATCAACAGGAGAGTTACAAAAAATATCATTGCCTGGGATAATATTTAAGCTTATTTGTTTGGTATTTATGTATTAACTAAAACTTTTAGAAAAATTGCTGATTTACAAAGCTGTTACAATTATTGTAAAGATAATACCAATAGTTCCTCTATACCCTAGATCCAGTTTCCCCTATTAACATATTACTCTAGGACATTTGGGGGCAATTAATGATCCAATGTTGCTACATTAATCAATGTCCATATGTTACTCCTATTTTCTTAGTATGGTGATTGGTATTTTTGCTATCTTGTAACAAAGTAGAGTCAGCTGGGAAGAGAGAATCTCAATAGGGAAATTAGCAGTATGTCCCTCAATTAGGAGTTTTCTAATGTTTTTCTCACATTTATATTTAGATTATAGATCTTGGGAAGATCGCAGGTAAAGTGTCGTTTTTTTATTGGTATCATGTCAATGGGACCTGCTATAACATGGCCTATCACTGTTGACATCCTTCATAACTTCATAACTTTCTGAGGCTTGTTGGGTTTCTCCAACTAATAGCTACTTCTCTTTCCTTCTTTTAATACTCTTTATTCTTCTCTTTTGGAAGAAAGTTATTTTGTGTACCCTATACTTGAAGAGTGGAGAGATTTGCCCCATTTCCTTATGTAAATAACGACTTGATTTTAAACTTGAAAGAATAAACTACATATAGCATGAAATTTACCACTTTAAATAATCAGAAGTTCCATTAATTTTTAATTTTTCTAATTCTAATGTATACTCAGGTTTGAGAACCAGTCAGATACATGGAGAGGGGTGAGGTGGTGGACAACAGAAAGACCTTGTAATATTTAGGACCTACAGAGAGCCTCAGATCAAATATTGACCTATCTGATAGATGAACTTTGGAGCCACATTGACCTCGCTAGTTCTCACTTGTTGTAGGGTAAGCTGTGCACATGACTATTGAAGAAGTAGTATTGGGTTGCTATAACACAATACTGAAAACTGAGTAGTTACCAAGAAAAGAGGTTAGTTGGCTCATAGTTATGGTACCTATGATAACAAGTATGAGGCAGCTACATTTGATACAAGCCTCATATTCCTTCAACTCATGGATCAAAAAGGGAGGGGTATGGGTACATGCAACAGAAAAGAGGACAAACGTGCAGACTTTGCATTTGCTTTAAAGGATCTTTCATTAACTAATTAGATCCCTCTAGCAAGGGTGCCAACCTTCTGACATTACAATCAGCATTGTTAACTATAAATGTGTGTGATGGCCTGCGTTCAGAACTACCTTTAGATGCAGGTGGCCTGTGGGCAACAGGTTAGAACGTACCAAGAATAAAATTATGGCAGAAAGGCATTAAGAAAATCATGAGGTTTCCAAACCCATGATGAAAACATTTCTCAGTGGGCCTCACCTCCCAGCATTATCAGGTTGAGGGAAAAAGATTCTGAGACATGAACTTTCAGGGGAGATACTTAAACCTGCAGTAAATGAGGACAAAAGGAGACTTTATATCCACATCTCAGTGTACTCTACCTCCTCATAGTACATAGATACAGACTGTAAGTTGATCGGCCAAGGTTAACATGTGATTTATAACACATAGTCACTAGTCAATAACTTAGAGTCACCTGACACCCAGATCCCAGAACCATGACCACCGGTCTTAGATAATCCCTCTTTGCACTATTCCCATGTTTGAACCTTATATGACTGCCCTCCAGAAGAGGAGTCTGATCACACAACCCTTTGGAGAAAAACATTAAAAGGATTATTTCTCCTTGTAAAACAAACAAACAACACTCTAGAGGCCAGAAAACATGGACAAAGGAATGCATATCCAGAAGCATTTTCCCACTTAATACGCTGTAAACTCCAGGTCTTGATAGGGCTCATTTCCTGTGACAGTTAAAGAATTAAAAGACAGGAAAACTATGGAGCTCCCAGGCAGCAGCAGGGAAAATCTCCGACACAGCAGACAGAATTAACCAGTGAAAAAAGACTTTTATTTGACACGAGTAAACAAACACAGCAGGCACACAGAGACAAAACCCTCTGCTTTGCAGATCAGGGCAACTCAGGAAGCCAAAGTCTGGCCTCTCCTGGAGGGCTTGCAGTTTTAAGGGTCTGTGAGGCTTTTTTCTTCCTGACTTAGTTTGAACAAAGACAGGGAAGCTGATAGGCCTGCAACTTTGGGGAAATATATCCTGGTCCTGACATTGAACTTGTTGGACTAGGCCTTTGTTTGAAGCTCCCTTTGTAACTCCAATGAGTGAGGAAGAAGCCACAAATTTGTGGTCTCTCTCCCTATTTGTATGCCTATCAGGGGTTTGTCTAACTCCTAGTCCCTCAAATGTTTTCTCACGGTTGAAAAACACTTGTGGAATGATGAAGACCCCAGATGAGCCGGCCAGTGATGATGTTGTTGGCATAGAGCCGGGTTTAGAGTGAATGCATTGCAGAATCATGTAGTGATGATCCACAAAAGATAAAGAAGAGAGGAAGGGGTCAAATATTACTCAAAAACATCCATGCTGGCTGACTGGATTTGTCTGCTGGTACTGTCTCCTACTGTGACAGAAGCGCTTTAAGCATGGGGACATGGTGTCAGGGACAAAAAGTGAAGGCTTTAGTCCTCATTGCTTTTAACGACCAACTGTGAAGAGCCATGGAATCAGAAATCACTGCAATGGAGGGCAATGTGGGCAGCTTTGAGGAACACACTCAAATCATAGCACTGCAGTAATAAGTGAAGAGATAGCCTCCGCTTTCACATCTTTGTGTGCCCCACAGCTGCAAGCACGGTGCTCAGCTACAGACTGCAAGATTCCAAGAACTTGGTAGCTGTAGAGTGTGGCGTGAAACAAGGCTGAGTTGGAAGTCGAGAGGACTATACCAGAAGCAGGAGAAATGCCATTTCTGGGCTGTATTGTGGAAGGGGAGAGCAGGGTGATACAAACGAGAGCACAGAGCACAGCCAGTGATAGAGAGAACACATGCTGAGGGGAAGCAGCTTTACAGCGTTGCAGAGCCAAGTCCGGGTTTACAAAACAGGCAAGGAACTTCGGTAAACACAAATTCCAAAAATTAACCGCAGCTATTTATGTGATATTTTGTTCATGCAAATTCTAAAGACAGTAACAGGGATGTGACGTTACTGGAACATAGCAGCTATATTCAGGCCAGGAGACAAGCATCCTCTAAATGGTGACATCTTGAGGGGACTTTGAACCTACAAAGCCATCATTTGGTTAAAAATAAGCTAAGGGTGATTCATTTTGATTGCCGACAGACTAGTCTTCTGAAATAATTCAAATTAACATGCCCAAGCCCCTGAAGGGGGATCGTGACAGACACATCCTCATCTTGGAAAGCTTCCTGTGTGAGCTCAGAAGTCTGCAGGCAGAAGTGACGGGAGGATGCAGTTTCTATTCTGCCTAGGGCAACTAGGGGCTCCATTTGTTTTCATTTCTACTATGAAAACAAATAGAGGCAGACAGTTCTAGGGAAAAGAGATACTCCCTGGATCCTGTAAAGAATCAGAGTCTGCTCTTCTGGGGAGCTGTGATGGGCAAGCCCATTAGAAAAGAACCTTTAAATAACTGGGAGAATTGCCAAGAGAATTCAGAGAAAGCACACTATACTCTTCCAGGGCTGCTTCAGGCTATCTCTGTAGTGGCCATTCTCTCCTCCCCAATCCCCAACGTGCAATAAAAAAAAGAGGAGATGCCAATTTCTGTGTTGCCTTTCACTATTTATCTAGTTATTGTTGATGTTCTTTTAAAAAATGAAAATTAGAAAAAGAGGTTTGCCATATTTTACAGCTCCCTGAAAAGTGATAGACTTTGAACAGCATTTTTGAAATAAAAAAAACTCTAGAAATATATTGTATTCATTTCAATCTATTTTAAAGGCACTATTCACCTATTCACATTTATTTGTTGATTGATTGATTGATTGATTGACGGAGACAGGGTCTCACTTGTTAATTTGTGCTGTCCTGAAACTCACTATGTATGTAGCCCAGTCTGTCCTTGAGCTCAACATGATTCTCCTGACTCAGCCTTCCAAATTCTAGGATTACAGTCATAATCTATCATGCCTGATTTCACTTTTCAAATACAGTGAATCATCATGCCCAACTTGTATTCAATTCTATCTCCCTATTTCTTAATAATTTCAAACTTGATTGTTGAATTCTTGCCTTCTTAACAAACTGAACAGAGAATATCTGTAGGATTGTTTAGGAGAATTGCAAACCACAGAATCTATTGTTTTGGCTGGAAAGTAAATTTACAGGTATTAGGCAACTCAAGTAATCCTTTCCCATATGAATGTCAAGGTCATTTCCTGCGGCCTAAAGAAAAAGTATCTACACTGCCCCATGCTAAGCCAAACCCTAAATGCTAATAATTTGATCCTACCACACACTGGTATTGCTACCAGCCAAAAATGCTATTTCTGTATCAGGAATCTTGGAAATCTCAGAAGGCCCCTCTTCTAGGTGAAGAGGTTCAGGTAATTAATTAAAGTTGCTGAGAGAGGGAGAATCAATTTTCTCCAGGGACAAGCTCCCTGATAGGTTATCCAACTCCAAGTGGTCAGTTCTGAACACCTAAACACATGTTCACATAAACAATACTAAAGGAACCCAGTAAAGTGTGTGTAATTCAGTGGTTCTTAACCTGTGGGCCACAACTCCCAAGTCCCCATAAAACATGGATATTTCCATTATGATATATAACAGTAGCAAAATTACAGTCATGAAGTAGCAACTAAATAATTTTATGGTGGGGGGTCACCATAAGATGAGGGACTGTATTAAAGGGTCACAGTGTTAAGAAGGTTGAGAACCAGTGGATAATTAAAGAAGCATAAACTTTAGAAGGAATGGAGGAATGAAGGAGGACATGGAGGCATTGGAGGGGAAGAGGAAATGGTAGAAATGATGTAAATACTGTACTCATATGTGAATTCTCAAAAAAAAACCACTTAAAAATAATTTAAGCTTGGGCAAGCAAGATGTCTCAGCAAATAAGACCTTGCCTAGAAATCCCGATGATCCAAGTTCAATACCTGGAACAGGTATAAAGGGGGAACAAGAGAACAACTCCACAAGGTTGTCCTTTCACCTCTGTAAGTCGCCCACACAACCAACCACACATATCACACAATAAGAAGAAGAATTAATTGACCACAAGAATTAAAGCCTAGAAATGCCTTAGAATTTGTCTGTACTCACCAAAGAGAAACTCCCTGCAAAGATTTTTGTTTTGTTTTGTTTTACTTCCAAATTTGTCTTTAACAGACGTGTCTGATTCATGGGGCCTACATCACGTTGTTGACTGCACAGAGGCTGGGTGAATTCACATTTCAGGACTATGAAGACACAGGACTGAGGAGGCAGAGGTTTTCTCAAATGTACAAATGCTTTGGAAAGCAATCATGAGGGAGCCACACTAGAGGTCTCCTTAAACAGACAGCTTTCCCTCCTTCTGTGGCATTCCTATTTGTTACTTCTTTATTTCCCGACTGGATCAGCGGATCTCATGCCAGCTTTTCCAACAATTTTATATTTGAGTATATACGGGTGTAAACAACAGGCTCTCACCTCACTATCTGAGCTGAACTGGCCATGTTGATAGTTCATTGTTAAATTCTGCCAAGTTTTCAAAGTTTAGTTTACGGGACTACTATTTTATTCCAACAAATTTCTAACAAACACCTTTACAACTTTAATGTCCTGCATCAGATTGTATTTTTAAAAATTGATTTCTTTACAAAGTATGATGATGACGCCTAAAGAGACGGCTCGGTTTATAAAGTGCTTGCTACTGAAACACTGTGATCTGAGTTTAATACCCAGAACCCATGCAAAAAAATCTTGGCGTGGTGGTGCATGTTTGCAACTGCAACACTGGAGACGCAGACACAGGGGAATCTGAGGCTTACTGGACAGTCAACCGAGCTTACTCGGTGAACTCCAGGCCAGTGAGAAACACTGTCCTGAAAAACAAACCGGAAGAGCACCCAAGATTATACTCTGGCCTCCACAAGTGTACACACACACACACACACACACACACACACACAAATGTATCCTGATGAAAAACATCCTTTTTCACCGTTACTATACACTAAAAACCTGTTATTGTCATCACAGTCTTGACAGTGCCTTCAACACAGGGCCGTGCACATGACAGGTAAGTCCTCTACCACTGAATTACAGCCCTATGCCCTTCTGGAGTTTTCAGTTTGCAACATTTCCCAGTCCGGCCTTTAGTGGGTTATGTATCCTAGGCAGTCCTTTAATTTGCAATCTTCTTGAATCAGCTTCCTTAGTAGCTGGGCTGACAAGCCTTCCACCACCAGGCCCAGGGAATAAAAGCTTCCTTTAGAACAACAAATGCTCTTTCTGTTTCTTGAATGAAAACTGTTTCCTCTGCCCACATATTCTCCAGCATTATCCTCATAGATTCTAGGCCTAAGCATCTTAGCTACAACTTTATATCTCTTCCAGTCTGTATTTACTGGAAGAACTTATGGATGAAAAGGAGCATCTGTTCCAGAAACAAACCCATACTAAACCAACAACACAACAGCAAACTGAATCCCATAAAAGGGAAAATTTATTCCACACCCACTGAGCACATTTACAATATGCTGGGCACTGAATAGCAGGCGAGGGATGGAGAGATAAATAATAGACTGTTACTGCTCTCCAGAGTGCTAGGGATGTGTCTAGTGAGGGAAACAGAAACCAACAGCCTTATGTAAGAGGAAGATGCTGACTAGGAAGCCATTGCAGGGAGTTTGTGTAGATACTGGGGCAATATTTAAGGTCCTATTTTGCACATCATGGAAACATCTTACATTCCTGACTATGTTTTCATTTAAAATTATTTACATAGACAAAGCAAATATTGTTTAAAGCAGAATTGTTGAAAAATGTGGCATTATGTGAAGAGTGCATAGGGATTTGTTGTGCTAGCTTAGAGACTTTCTAGAGATCCATAAATCTATCTATCTGTGTACATATGCATATATATATATATAGAGAGAGAGAGACAGACAGACAGACACAGAGAAAGAAAAATAATAGATATATACAATAGAATGAAAAGCATCTCAGAAATTGTGATTTCAAAAATCACCCAATATTAGTTCTATAATCTGGTTTAGAGGCAAGATGTGTGTATCTATGGGAATTTAATTCTATTAAATATTTCAAACATTCCTCCTATGCTGACTGACATCGTATCATACACAGAGGGAATACTTAGCTGCACGCTTACTCTGCATTTAATTCCACCAGCAAGAACAAAAACATTCTTCTTTTAAAGATCTTTTTCAGTGTATTTGTGTGTGAGCATGTGCCATGTAGGTATGAGTACTCATGGAGGACAAAAGAGGGTGTTAGATCCCCTGGAGGTAGAGTTACAGGCAGTTGTGAGCCACCCAACTTGGGTACTGGGAACCAAACTCCAGTCCTCTAAAGAACAATTTGTGCTCTTAACCACCAAGCCATTTCGCCAGCCTCAAAGACAATGTAGTTCTTAAAGTGAGTCTGACAGGAACTTAAGAGGGAATTGATGTTCTGGAGTTTCTAAAATGAAATGTAGACAACGAAAATAATGGTACACTGTGGGCTGAAGTGATTAATCAGTGGTTAAGAGCACTTGACGCTCTTGTAGGGGGCCCAAGTTTTTGATTCCCAGCACCACATGGCAGTTCACAACCATCTGTACTTCTAGTTACAGGGAATTTGATGTCTTCTTCTCCCTCTGAGGGCACAATATACACAGATGGTTCACATACACACATACATGAAAAACATCCATACACATAAAATTAAAAAATAAAAACAAAATTATATACTTAAAAATAAAGATATCATATTCCTTTATTTTAGTGTGTGTGTGTGTGTGTGTGTGTGTCTACGTGTGAGTATGAGTGTTGCCATGCACATGGCTGTGTGTGCATGTGTGTAGATCAAGAGACAATTATTCAGAGTTTCAGGGACTGTTTCTTTCCTTCCATCTTGGTTTTTAAAGCAAGATCTCTCTTGCTATTTCTGCTGTTATAGCGCATAACATAGTGTAGCTGGCCCAATGATTTCTGGATGATTCTTCTATGTCTTCCATCTCACTTTAAGGAGGTTGGGGTTACAGATGTATTGTATGACTTCTAGTTCTTTCTGTGAATCAAACTCAGGTAGTCAGACTTGCTTGGGAATTGCTTTAACCCACTGAACCATCTCTGAAGTTCTCTAATATATCATATTCTTTAACATGCAGGTATAATGCAGTTCTTATCACATGATTAAAGTTTCTAAAATGTGTTCAAAAATATAAGAGGCTGTCAGAATCCAGCTCTGACCTGTCGAAGGGTTCTTGTGGGTAGGAGAGTGGAATGAGGAAGTATTAGATAGAAATATAGACCTAGATGGAGAGAAAGAAAGAGACATGGGACAGCTTCAGGAGGGCTCTAGGTCGATACCCAGTCGCCTCATCTTTATTCATAATGGGCCTTTTACACACTACCAAGGGTAAAGGCAAACGACCTCCCCCTTTCAAGATCAAATCACAACGTACAGCCAAGTGTAGACCCTTCAAAACACCTGGCAACCATGCCTGTGGCCAAATCATCCCATTATGCAGCCTTGCTGGGTAAAGCAAACTCAGAGTCTCTGACCTTGAGTAAAGCCTTACTAGGGAGCCTCTGTGGGACCCCACAAGAGGCTCTATAAATTCTTAGTCTGTAGTAATAAATTAGAATAAAGAGAGGTTTGAAAGGGGGAGAAATCTAAAGAAAGCAATGTGGCTAAATAGGGGTCCTCTGAAGAATCTAAAAGATTAAAACAAAAGACAAACACAAGAGCCTGATGCTAATTTAAGTTTCGTTTTTACATTTCCTAATGCCTAATACATAACACTGAAAGATTAGGGCTAGGCACAGAAAATTCAAAAGGTTGAGACAGTGATAGGACTGACAGAAAGACAACAACAGACACTGTTATTATGTGAAAATCAAAAGTTTCTACAACTAACAAAGACACGAAAAGTTACAAGGACACTTACAGAAAGCACACTCCCCACTAGAAGTAGAGGATCTCCTGCATCTTCAACTTCTTCACAGATACACGGACTGAGAGAGCATGAGAAGCTTGCTTGGCCTGAGTTTGCACTCTCCTGACCTTCTGCTGCTTGATTTTTGAGAATGTGACTACTTCCACGTATAAAACATTATGTAAAAGTACCAGTGTATATTTGAGTGTTTACAGCAAGAAGCAACAAGGCAAAAATCAACTTATCAAGACAATTCAATAGAAGACTAAGGTCTTAGGTTTGTCTGAATTGCATTTCTTTTTTTTATAATTTATTTTATTTTATTTTACAATATAATTCAACTTTACATATCAGTCATAGATCACCCCGTTACCCCTCCTGCCACCCCGCCCCCCTCTCCCCGGCCCACCCCCCATTTTCATCTCCTCCAGAGCAAAGACTCCCCCGAGGATTGAGATCAACCTGGTGGACTCAGCCCAGGCAGGTCTAGTCCCCTCCTCCCAGGCTGAGCCAAGGGTCTCTACTAAGCCCCAGGTTTCAAACAGCCAATTCATGCACTGAGCACAGGACCCGGTCCAACTGCCTGGATTCCTCCTAAACAGATCAAGCCAATCAACTGTCTCACCCATTCAGAGGGCCTGATCCAATTGGGGGCCCCTCAGCCATTGGTTCACAGTTCATGTGTATCCATTTGTTTGGCTACTTGTCCCTGTATTCCATCCATCCCTGGTCCCAACAACTCTAGCTCACATAAACCCTCCTCCTTCTCGCCAATTGGACTCCCGGAGCTCCACCCGGGGCCTGACCGTGGATATCTGCATCTAGTTCCCTTAGTCACTGGATGGGGTTTCTAGTATGACAATTAGGAATTGCATTTCTTAATCCATACCCTTCCCTAAGATTTAACTGGTGTGTGTGTGTGTGTGTGTGTGTGTGTGTGTGTGTGTGTGTGTGTGTGTGTGAGAGAGAGAGAGAGAGAGAGAGAGAGAGAGAGAGAGAGAGAGAGAGAGTTTCTACTGCTATGAAGAGACACCATGACCACAAAAATTCTTATAAAGAAAACATTTAATTAAGGTGGCCGGATCACAGTTTCAGAGGTTCAGTCTGTTATCATCATGACAGGAAACATGGTGGCATGCAGGCACATGTGGTGTTGGAGCTGAGAGTGTTACATCTTGCAGGCAACAGGAAGTCAACTGGCTGTCACACTGAGTGAAATGAGAAAAAGACCTCAAAGCTGTCCCCAACAGTGACACACTTTCTCCAACAAGACCACACCTCTTAATAGTACCACTTCCTTCAGGGTTCATTTTTTTAAACCACTACAGTGTGTGTGTGTGTGTGTGTGTGTGTGTGTGTGTGTGTGTGTGTGTTAGAATCTGCCAGAGTGCTGGATTTAAAGGCATGCACCACCGCCACCCGGCCCAAGAGACAACTCAGTTTTAAAACGGGCAGTGGGACCGGGCGGTGGTGGCGCA
>CABHPH010153786.1:0-36553 GCA_902168325.1 Peromyscus nudipes
CCCCACAGGAGGTTCTCATCAATGACAGTGGAGCACTACAGTCCCCACATGAGGAGGTTCTCATCAATGACAGTGGAGCACTATAGCCCAGCACAGGAGGAGGTTCTCATCAATGACAGTGGAGCACTACAGCCCAGCAAATTGACTTTAGAACCATAAACTTCTAAGAGCACAGGAAAGTACTGATGGGGTGAAGTAGTACCTAGATGGCTCAGGTTAACTGTGGGTAACAAGTTGATTTCTTGGAAAGGAGTAAGAGAAGTCTGGAAGCTGCCCTTTACTCTTTCAAACAGTTCTCTTTGAGAAAGTGTCTCATGTACCCCAGGCTGGCCTGTCCTTCTGATCCTGTTGCCTCCACCTCTCAGTGATGAGATTGCAGCCTTGTACACACCCAGTACACATAGAACTGGTATTGAGTCCAGGGTTTTGTGTATGCTAGATAAGCACTCTACTCATTGAGCATCAGCCCTAGCCCCTGTCCTCTCCTCTTGAACATTTCTCGGAGGGTGTTGAAGCCTGCTGCTGCTGCTCTAATTGGAAATGTTGTCCTTAAATCTAACAGAAGAATCTAGAAGACAAGATTTAGAAAGAAACTTGCAACTTACCTGACTGGTGGGCCAGCCTTAGTATTATGTAGTAAACTTCAAGTTAAGGAAGTGTGCTTTTCACTCATTATCTCTCTGAAGATCTCTTTAGAACAGGATTTTAATAATTATTCCATAGCAGACATATCATTCCTATTGGGTGGGGGTTTTCAATATTCCTCAAACTGTTTGTAAATTGTGTACAAATTCACAAACATCACATAAATCAGTTGCATTTGCTGATGTCTGTGACAGAAAGGCAGGTCATCTTTTAGTTTCTGAAATGTCTTAAGAGACATTGATTAGAGAAGAGATGGGATCCATCCTTGTCCTTCTGCTCCTGTGGTATATGTGTGTGTGTGTGTGTGTGTGTGTGTGTGGCGGTGCAGGGGGGGGGGGATGATATCCGCTTGGGATCATGGGAAAACATAAAGAGTATACAGAACATGTACCCAACTTGAAGAACGGAACAGGGTAATTAGAATGATAGCAATCTTTGCTATCACACTTCATGATAGAAGTGTGAAAAGAAGCTAGAGAAATAGAATCCTGAGATACATTTTAGTAATTTTTTTCAGAGCAATGGAAGATGCAAATGTGTTGTTATTCTGATTTAAAATGTATAATGATTCAGATCACTCCCAAGAGTGGTGAACAGTGTTGAAACCAGTCATTCAATGTCTTTGGCACCAAAAATGGCTTTCATGTGGTTTCAGGCAGCTGACTTTAAGAGGGGAAGAAGGACATTTCATAACATTCTTAGTACAAATATTCCAATTGTGCAAATTGGGATAACATAAATTAATAATTATAGTTGTACTTTTAAAAAGTAGTATATCCCATCTGACTGTGGAGGGAGAGAATGCTGCTTAAGAAACATTTTTTTTTTTCATCTGTGAATCTGTATGGAAGGGGAGGGGATGATCATGAAGAAAGACCGGGAGCCGAGCTTAGCTCTGGGGTGAGCAGCCCACCTGACAAGCTGTCTTCCAATCAGAAAATTGACTCTGTCAAACAAAGGGAGCAAAGGAGACTCTAGGAAACTTCTTATAGCCTGACAGATGTGTTCTGTCTTGATGACGTTAGTTGGTGACCACATGTTGTGTTTGATCTTGGGTTTTGTTGGCCACCCCTATCTGAGAGAGATATCCTGAGTGAGAAAGCTTAGAGCCACCGTATTTCCTCTTCTACCAGCCATACCCATGCAACGGAATCACAGATGTGCTGTTTTCTAGTTGATGGCAAACAATGGGTCTCACCTCCTGTAAGGAGTGAGGTGTCTGTCTACTTCTTCTGGAACCAGTGCTTGTTGAGCTTCTGCCTAAGACAAATTCAAGCAGGACCCTCAGTCTTTTAGCTGGTACAATCATTGTTCCTTTAGCTAATGGGGAAATTCATTCCAAAAAGTAAGCAGCCTTGTTTTCAATTCTATGGTTACTAACAGTTGCCTTGTAGACTGAAAAGCTTCCTGTTTGCTGTTTTGGACAGATAAGTGACATCACAGCTGTGCCTGTATGAGAATTATCGGAGGTGGGGATTGAAGAGGCTGGAAATTAGAAGAAGCAAAGGCAGCATTTTTAAGGGCTACCGAAACTGAAGTGCGGCTTGCAGACAACCTGAGGCAGTGATGGTTATGTACACTTATTCGAGCAGGAGGCTCGTGAGGTAGGATTGTGAGTTCAAGGCCAATCCAGGCTACATAGCAAGATGCCGTCTAAAAATGTATATATTTCATGTGTGTGTATAATTTTCAGGTGTGTATATGTATGCATTGTACATATACACACAATCTGGAGGAGTGTAAGTATAAATGAAAAGAATTGATAGAGAAAAGAAGTGAGAGAGAGAGAGAAGAAAGGCGGGGTGAGACAGGCAAGATGTGGTGTGACATCCGGAAAGCAGCCATCCACAATAAAGGGTGGGCTCCTTGGGGACAGTGAGACAGCACCTGCTGTGAAGCTTGATAACCCAAGTTTGATCCCCAGGACCCACGTGGAGGAAGGAGAGAACTGACTCCCACAAGTCGTCCTCTGACCTCCACATGCTCACTGTATCTTGAATGTGCCCACTCAGATACGCATAAAACAAACTAAACTGTATTTAAAAATTTAAAAACAAATAAAAAGCCATGTTAGGTTACTTTCATAACATGGGAGACCTTTTCCTGGTGTGGAAATAATCAAAGCTGCCACAAGGTGGAAAAGCAGAGGCTACATAATCACAGCTTACTACCACAGATGTGCCATGGCTACTTGAGTTCTGACAGACACACCAAGATGGATGGAGAAACAGGAACGCTTCATAGCAGAGAAAACGGAGGCTTCATACCCTCCCAGCAGAGAGAAAAGGAGGCTTCATACCCTCCCAGCAGAGAAAAAAGGAGGCATCAGACCCTCCCAGCAGAGAGAAAAGGAGGCATCAGACCCTCCCAACAGGAGTCTGTTGGCAGGAAGAGTTGTAGGCAGGTCACTTGGACATGTGGAAACCTCTGTTAGTGGCTCAGTGTTCATATTTAGTGCTTTTTATTTTTTTGTTCCTAAGTTGGAAGGTGGGGGAAAAAAGTGTGGCCCTGCCAACTATCAATAAAATCCTGGCCATCTGGAGGCAACTGATCCTGAAATGCTGTGTAGTTAACAGTCCACCTTCCTGAGAGCCTGGTCATATGTGGTGGATTTATTCTAGATGAGGAGACTGGTTTCCTAGGAATGTTGCTGGAGTCCCTGTGCACCAGTCTTTCACTGGAAATGCTGTCTACTACCTCCACAGCTTTCACCTCTGATCTATATAGAAGTCTGGGATACTCCCTTGGCTGAGTGATAACAGTAAAATTTTAAATGTAATTCATAATTGTCTTATTACAGGGCTTAGTTTTCACGTTTTTATTTTCTTTCTCAAACACTTGTAATCAGTACTGTTCATTGCATGAAAAATCCGTGACCATGAAGTTATGTACTTCTTTGTCACTGTTCTGAGGAAATCTTTGGAGTCATGACTTTGTTAATAGTGACACATCCTTTGGATGGATCACATTATGTAAGAATGACAGAATGGAAGTTTGAGTTGTGGCAACATCCAAAATTAGGCTTGGATGTATCCCGAGGCAACACTTACTCTCAAATGCCAGTGAGCTGATGTGTGTCAGCCTGTTTCTCATTAAACCCACACTATGGAGAGAAGGGTACCAAGGCCAGAACATTCATCATCCAATAACGTTTTAGGTGACAGATGACTCTAGGTCTTCTAAGAGTGAGTAACATGCTCATAAAATACACATATAGCATAATTATTCTTTGAGAAAAGAGAAAAAAAGTTCTGAGGTATTGCTCAGCTGGCAGGGTGTTTGCCTAGCTCCATGAATCCATGGGTGTTGCAGATGTTGCTTGGCTGGTAGGGTGTTTGCCTAGCTCCATGAATCCATGGGTGTTGCAGATGTTGCTTGGCTGGTAGGGTGTTTGCCTAGCTCCATGAATCCATAGGTGTTGCAGATGATTCTCATATGGTATGGTGTTTGTCTACCTTTGTGTATGCCTGGGTGTTGCAGATGTTTCTCAGCTGGTAGGGTGCCTGCCTGGCTCTATGAATCCCTGAGTTTGATCTCCAGTGCTGCATGCTCACAATCCCACTGCTTGGTAGGTGGAAGAGAAGAATCCCAAGTTCAAGATCATCCTCAGATATATAGCTGTTTTAAAGTCAGCTTGGGATACATGAGACCCAGCCTCAAAATATAAAGGAAGAAAAGAATGGAAGAAACAAAGAAATGAAAGAAGGAAGAAAAGAAGGCAGGTTCCAGTCACTTACTATGCCTCTGACACACTGCACAGATTATGTGTAATCTTTTTTTTCTTTTTTTTTCCTTTTTTTATTAAGAGATTTTCTATTCATTTTACATATCAACCACAGATTCCCCTGTCCTCCCTCCTCCCACCCCACAGTCTCCCCTCCCTAACTCCCCATTCCCACCTCCTCCAAGGTCTCCCCTGGGGGAGTCAGCAAAGCCTGGTACATTCAGTAGAGGCAGGTCCAAGCTCCTCTTCCCTGGACCAAGGCTGTGCAGAGTGTCTCACCATAGGCACTAGGCTCCAAAAAGCCAGCTCATGCACTAGGGACAGGTCCCAGTCCCACTGCCTGGGGGTCCCCTAAACAGTTCAAGCTAAACAACTGTCTCCCTTATCCAGAGGGCCTAGTCCAGTACCACGGGGGCTCCTCAGCTATTGGTCCACAGTTCATGAGTTTCCACTAGTTTGGCTAGTTGTCTCTGTACTTTTTCCAATCATGTCTCGATATCTCTTGGTCATAGAATTCCTCCTCTCTCACCGATTGGACTCCTGGAGCTCCACCTGGGACCCGGCTGTGGATCTCTGCATCTGCTTCCATCAGTCACTGGATGAGGGTTCTATGATGACAGTGAGGGTGTTCGGCCATCTGATCACCAGAGTAGGTCAGCTCAGGCTCCCTCTTGACCATTGCCAGTAATCTAAGGTGGAGTCATCATTGTGGATTCCTGGGAACCTCCCTAGCACTCTGCTTCTCCCTATTCCCATGGTGCCTCCATTTATCATGGTATCTCTTTCCTTATTCTCCCACTCTGTTCCCGTTCCAGCTAATCTTGTAACCTACATTGCAAGGTAACATTAGTATACTCATTTACAGATTAAGACATTGAAGATCAGAAAGTGTTAAAATGTTTATTCTAATTTGTTAGCAAAATATTTTACAGTCAAACCCAGAACAAACAAAAATAGAGTTTGCTGCATTTTTCAGTTAATCCCAATCCTTCATGCACTCTGTTAATAGCGTTCTTTTAGCCCAGATATAACCTACCTCACACATTTTATTGTCCAGATGTTCACATTCTTAGAAACTGAATTCTGGGACTGGTGAGATGGTTTAATGGATAAAGTGCTTGTCACATGGGTGTGAGGACCTAAGTGCAGCTCCACAGAACTCACACAGAAGGCAAGTGTGATAATATGTGTGTCTGTAATTCCAGGGGTCTCACGTCAAGATGGGAGGCAGAAACAAGAGAATTCCCAGGAGCTTGCAGCCGACTAGACTGGCATCGTAAGAGATGCTGTCTGAAGCAAGGTGAAAGGCCAGGGCCAAGCTGACAATGTCCTCTGATCTCCAGAAGATGCCGTGGCACATGCACACAGAGGCGTCTCCAGACTCAGTATCTGATAGTCCTCAGTGGGGGGCATCTCTTGTGATCTTTCTGAGTCTCAGACTTGCCTGTCCCATTTCTAAGCCCTGTTGTTCTGCCCACCATCTTCCCACTCACAGCGTCCAGATGTGACCCAGTTAGGACACACGCTATGAAAGATTCATAAGCACCCCAAGACTCCTCCCTCTCAGAGTTCAGTCAGAGTTCCAAATCCCAGACAAATCTTTAAAATCTTGCTGCTCACAAACTCCTCAGTCCTTTTCAACACAATCCACATTAAGCATCAGACTAGCACAAGAATTCCACACCTTTGTACTCTAGCACACACTTTACAGATTCTTGGGGATTCTTGTTGTTTGTTTTACATTTTTAGAAAGTCATATTTTGCTCAAATACAGAGACAGGAACATGTTGTTCAAAGTCATAAATTAAGAGCCTATGTGGAAATTTTCCCTTGGCCTCACTTACATGTTGTGAAATATTCCTTTACACTATGTGAAGTTGATGTGTCACTTTGATTGGTTTAATAAAGACCTGAGTGGCCAATAGCTAAGCAGGAAGCGCTTAAGTGGGACTTCAGAGACAGAGAGCTCTGGGAGGAAGAAGGGAGTAGTCTCAAGTTGGACGGAGAGGAAGCAGGAGGAGTGTTGTTCAAATCTTAGACTGTCTTTTTTAAAACAAAACTCAGTACCAGATTTTGGGGTAAAAGCTGAAAGATCAGAGAAGCAGATCAAGCCACCACCTGTTATCTCACAACTCCACGAATCCTCTGACTGAAATCCTGAGTCTTCACCCGAAAGGGTCTCAGGTGGACTGCTTCGGTTCCTGTTTCCTCAAGCCTTATACACCTTTCTCCGCCCTGCTGTCACTTCCTGGGATTAAAGGCCTGTGTGCTTCCCAGTACTGGGATTAAAGGTGTGTGCCACCGCTGCCTGGCTCTGTTCCCAGTGTGGCCTTAAACTCATAAAGATCCAGAGGGATCTCTGCCTCCCGAATGATAGGATGAAGAGTGTGTGCTATAACTGCCTGGTCTCTATGTCTAGTCTAATGGCTGGCTCTGTCCTCTGATCCTCAGGCAAGCTTTGTTAGGGTTCACAATATATCACCACAGAGGAGGAGTACAGAGTAAAGGTAACCGAGCCACATAAAAGAATATAGATTTTAAAATATGGGTTAATTTAAATTATAAGAACTAGTTAGAAACAAGCCTAGCTAAGGTCAAGCTTTCATAATTAATAATTAGTCTCTATATCATTTTTTGTAAGCTGGCATTCCAAAGAAAGATCCATCTACACTTACATATGCAGAAGTCTTGATGTACAGTGATGGCACATACCTTTAACCCCAGCCAAGGTGGCACTTCGGAGGCAGAGACAGGCGGATCTCAGTGAGTTTGAGGTCAGCTTGGTCTACAAAGTGAGTTCCAGGGCAACCAGGAGTGTTACACAGAGAAATCCTGTCTGGAAAAAAATCTCAGTGTGTTTTCTCAGACCTCACTTATGTACACAGTACTCTGTGAATGTTTATGGTAGTGTAACTGCTCCAAAAACTACCGAGGAAGACCAGGACTTTGGAGGTGATCACTCATGACCCATTTATTGTGTGCCTAACAACTGGAGCATGCTCCTTGTCAGTTAAATTACTATCAACCAAAACAGTCAAAGAGGAATCAGAACACAGGTTTGGGGGTTAGAGTCTTCCGTGCGGATCCTAGGTTCCAGACTTCTGAGCCTGTCAGTAAGTGAATTGCTTATTTCCTCTGGCTTTTTCTTCATTCTTAAAGTGGTGATAAAGTATGGATTCTATGAGTTTGATGTATATAACAGAAGTTATATACATCCCTAGAATATAATAACCATTATTCAAAATTAGATACCAGGGAGAATATAAACTGAGGTAACGGCTCTCTAACTTTGGGTGATCTGGAATAGCATGTCATGAGGAAACACGAGTCTGCGATTCCTAACTGGAGGAGTGCACCTGCAGAGGAGGTGTTCTGGTTCATTCTCCTGCTATCACAAAACACTTTTAACCAAAAGCAACTTGGGGAAGGAAGGGTTTGTTTGGTTTACATTTCCAGATCATAGTCCATCACTGAGGACTCAGGCAGGAACTCAGGCAGGGATGTGCAGTACAGACCATGGAGGATGCTGCATGCCAGCTTGCTCTTGGGATCTCTTGGGCTTATGTAGCCCAGGACCCATGCTCAGGAAATGGTGCTGCCCACAGTCAATCAACAGTGAAGACACACCTGCAGACTGAGCTGATAAAAGCACTTATTCAGTAGATACAGCACCCCCACTCCCCAGTTAATTCTAAGCTGTGTTGAGTTGACAGCTGCTGCCACTGCAGAAGGAAGAGAGCAGAAAACACTAGATCAAGGAGCAGAGTGAATGGAAGAGACAACCCCAGTTTCCTACCAAGTTCCAGGGGCTTCACCTGTGGCTGTTCTCAGACCAGAATTCCCACACCTTCACTGCAGCACAGCAGACGGTGTGCTCTGAGTGGATCTTCTGTGGAAACCAGTCTTGATCAACCTCCTCAGTGCATTGCTGGGCTAGATCATGGAAATCTCGGGGGTGTTCCTGCTTCCTCTGCACGGGCATGCACACAGACACCTGCAGGCACACGTATCTCCACACAAAATGAACTGAAGTTGGATTAGGCTTAAGTGAGTATCCAGCCAAGGAAAAAGGGAAATTTCCCAAGGGTGAAGCCTATAGCAGAAGACTTTAGGTATCCTGAACTCGAACAATTTGCAAGTTAGGGAAAGATATTGTAGCTAAGATTTTTACCACAGATTTTAAAAAGAAGCCAGACAGTCTCTAGTGAGAAAAAATTCCTGATTGTTATCAGAAACAGTGTTAAACATAAAGAAAGCCACAGCTGGACATGGTGGCATATATCTGTGATCTTAGCACTCCTAGGGATGAGATAGGTGGATTGTTATAAGCATAAGTCTGAACTACATAAAGAAAACTTATCTCAAAAAACACTATTTAAGATGCTTTTAAAATGATCTCACAAAGCTTCCCTAATGCACAATGGAACAAGACTCTGCTAGTGAAAGCCAATTGAAAAGCAAACATTGAACTTCAATCTACAAGCTTTGAATATTAAAATTATTAAATCCTTACTAGATAAGAATTTAAAATATAAAAAGGTGAGAGAGAAAAATCACAAAGGTGAACAGGCAACAAGAAACAGTGAGTGGGAACTTTGGAATGGTCACTTCTTTGCTCAAATGTAAATCCAGAATGAACAGGCTAAACAGTTGATTGGAGAGCCGGGAAGACGGCTCAATGTTAACAACACTGTTGCTCTTACGTAAGGCCAGAGTTCAGTTCCCAGCACCCATGTAGGTCAGGCCACAGTTACCTGTAACTCTCGGTCCAAGGAATCTGATGCCCTCTTCTGGCCTCTTCAGGTACTGCATGTACATAGTCACATACGCTCAAGTACATACACATACATATAAAATAAACAAATTTTTAAAAAAAGAGGTGATTACAAGCAATTGAAGAGATAGTTACTAAAACTGAACATTGATGTGAAAATGGTCCAGGGAACATCAGAGCAAGATAAAATGAAGACTCAAAGAGTAGTTGAAAGAATAAGGGGCTATGACAAAGAATGAATGATTTTTTATTTGAGTCTCAGAAGGAGACAATCAAATAATTAAGAAAAGCATTACAAAAGAGATAATTACTGAAAATTTTCAGAATAGAAGACAATTCACAAAAACAAGGAAAAAATTTTTTTAAATATCTTGTAGATGAATTTCTAAGCTGTCTTATTAAATAAAAAAACACAGAACCAGAAATAGGGGTGAAAATCTGACAGAGATCAGAAAAATTGGAACAGCCACCAGCTAATCTTACCTCACCATGATGTAGCTTCCAAAGTGAGCTACTTCCTGCCTACCCAAGCCTTTATTACCTTGCTGTTCTGCCCTTTCATTGGCAGCTCTTAGCCCAGCTACCTCACTTCCTTGTCACTGCCTGTATGTACAGATCTCCAGGTCTCTATGGTTGGTACTGGGATTAAAGGCGTGTATCACCACACTTGGCTCTGTTCCCTAGTATGACCTTGAACACACAGAGATCCAGACGGATTAAGGGCGTGTACTAACATTCCATGACTTCTGTTTTTACTAATAGTGGCTGACCTTTATCCTCTGATCCTCAGATAAATTTTATTGGGGGACACAGATAAATTATCACCACAACATCTATTTTTTTCTAAAACAAAACGAAAGAGAGCTCATTTTAAAGCATTTTAGGCTTTGTAAAAGTAAAAAATAGGAGATTAAAGACATGCACAATGTCTTCAAAATCATAATGATGGTCATGCTAACAAAGAACATGCCAGCAAAGATGGTCTTAGAGAGTGAGTGGCAGAAATGCCTTTAAATGAAGATCATGCTAGAATTTTTAAATTAATAGAATCCACCTATTAATAGGAAGTTCTCACAGTTGGTCCATGGCCACCTCTCTATCCTTAAAAACCACCAAGACTTTAAAGAGCTTTTATTTGTTAGGCTATCTCAGAAAACATTTGCCCTAGTGGGAGTTAAGAAAATATCTATTATATTTATCTATTGAGTCTGCTAAGTCAATTTTAATATAAGTACTATGTTTTTTGGTTTTTTTTTTTGGTTTTTTTTTTTGGTTTTTTTCAAGACAGGGTTTCTCTGTGTAGCTTTGTGCCTTTTCCTGGAACTCACTTGGTAGCCCAGGCTGGCCTCAAACTCACAGAGATCTGCCTGCCTCTGCCTCCCGAGTGCTGGGATTAAAGGCGTGCGCCACCAACACCCGGCTACTATTTTTTTTTTAATAACTATTTTTGACAAAGTTACTGTGAGAATAGTAGCACCAATTAGGGTCTTAAATATCTTTTTGCTGTTGACACTAGCATTAATAATTTAAGAGCCATGTCACTTAGGGTGATAGAATAAGGACAATCAATATCCCTTTTCATAAAAGCAACATCTAGCAACACTAGCTGTTTAGTGTTAAAAAAAACAAACAACAACAACAACAAAAAACCTCACTAGCACCAAATCAACCCCACTACCAAAATCAACATTTTCAGAATCTTAATAACAGTGAGGATGCAGCTTGAAGGTAGAGTGCCTTTTTAGCATACACAAGGCCTTGGGTTCATCACTAACACTTAAAAGAAAAAAAGAAGTCTAGAAATTAACCAAAGGCTTACAGCAGCCTAGAGAGCAAGCGTTTCATCATGTCAACTGTGTCAGGACCGTTTGGAACATGATCAGACCAGTGAACTGCATGAGCACAAACATGACCTACTGCTGCCATCCTGCTTTGGCCGTGAAATGAGTTCCCTGGTCAGAAACAATGCTGTGCAGAACACATGATGATGGATAAGGTGTTCTGTAGGTCCCTGGGCGATAGTTTGGGCAGAAGCATTATGTACATGAAATGCAAACTCGTAACCAGAATTTAGGTGTCTGTCCTTGTAAGGACGGAGTGTTGCTCTTTCCACCACGGGTGTGATTTAATGCAGTTAGCCGCCATCCACTCTGAAAGCGGGACTTCCTCCCACAGTCTGTCTTCTTTGGACGGCCCTCATGGCTCTGTTATATGATCCCAGATCCCATCAAGCTGATAATGACAATCAACACTCATCTGAGACATGAAGGCTAAGGAGCCCTTCCCCTCATGCCTACTCCTCCAGTTCAGTTCACTATTCAGAAACGAATAGATGCTCATCTGCTGTGGAGGGCTTTCTGTATCTGGGTCCATCTATCAGTCAGTTTTAAGATTGGACACATTTCACAAACCTGTAAGCTTTAAAGGCGAGCACCACAGCATACACAGTGGAGAGGACAGGGAGCCTAGGTGTCAGAGCAATACAGGACACAGGCATGAGGGCTCACCAGGTTGTATTTCCCCCACAACCAACTTAGAGGTGTGTGCTAACCACACTTCCGCCTGTATTTAAGGAGGCTAGTGTCCTGTAAGGTCACACAGCAGTGGCGCAGCCGCTCTGGTGTGCAGTGGCCCGCACAACACATCTAACCAGAACGGACGTCCCATCCCTCTTGTCAGTTTTTCTCGGGGTCATGTGCAGGCTAGAGAACACTTCCTTGTCTTAGGATTAAACGGGTGTCCTTACACAATTGATCGAAAGGACTTTAACTTTTTGTTGCTGTCACGTTGATATTGACTCCTTGGTATAGTCACAGGAAGACTTTATTTGGGAGCCAGAGTTATTTTCAAAATTCATTCTGTTTTTCAAGAAAAATATTAAAAACCAAGACCAGAGCAGCAACACAGAGACTAAGAGCACAGCTGCTTTCCCAAGGATCCAGGTTCAGGTCCCAGCACTCACAAGGCCGCACATAACCACCTGTAACTCCAGTTTCTAGGCATCTGATGCCCTCTGCTGACCTCTCCCAGCACTGCACACATGTGGTGCGTATACATACATGCAGTCAACACACACACACCCATGTATACACACACACACACACACAACATTTTGTAAAGAAAAAAATCAAAAGCCAACTACTTTCTTTAAATTTATTTGACAAAATAATACATATTAAATTTCAGTAAAGACAAGGAAGTAATTTTAATTTCCCACTTGAGGTTGTTAGAAAACACCTACAGAGAAACCTAGCTGCCTTTGGAGATACCTGCTTTCAAAATTAAGAATTGAATCAAGTGAGGTTAAACTTGGTAGAAAGCATTTTTCTGTGTAAATATTTATCTGTGGCCTGCATACCTCACCTTATTTCATGTTACATTATTGCCATGCAGTTACACCTTGAGCATATGGTGAACATGTGGTAAGTACTTATTAAACTGAAGAATTGGCCAACACTCTTAACTGCATCATTCCTAACAATCAAACCAGCTTGTACTTTCCAGCTTTTTGGTGACCCGACGCAGTAGGGGGTTGTATTCCAATTGACTGGCTCCTTGGAAGATGTAGTAGTGTCCTAGAATGGAAACAGATTCGATTCTTTAATTCTTACTTGTGGTTCTTTAAAACTTAGAGCTGATTTTAAAGGTTATCTAGATTACTGAAGGTGTGATTGAGATGTCAATGTTGGGGGCCCTTGTCAGTACACCCTGCTCTCACCCTCGGCTAGTCACTGTCTGGGTGGAGGTCTCAAGAGAGGACACAGGGTCCAGGTCAAGCACACAGGGATCCTGAAGGAGGAAAAGGCTAGGGAGAACTCAGATCTGTTTTCAAATGTTGGTCCACTCAGTAGGAGAGAAGGACAAAATGCCGGTTTCCGCTCTTGTTAAATGTGTGTCATGCAGCTCATCTCACATGGGCTGCATCTTAGCTCTGTGCACACCAACAGGCAAGTTCGCTCAGGCTGAAGTTGAACATATTCACACCACAAACTGGAGCACCTGACACCCACTCTGGACCCCAGTCTGCATTATCATACTTGAAAATGGTATGAAAGATGAGTGGTTTCTCATCTTTTCCCCAGCTACTTACTTTTGAAATAGAACACCGCATCAATTTTAGGCCCAATTCCTGGGAAGTGTGTGGAAATAGGTTTGGGGTAAGTAGGGTCCATGGACTGTTGCCTCACATCATACCTGTGGGAGGAAAGAGCCAGCAGGAGCACGATGAGAATATGGACTTCATCAACATGAAGCATATATTCATCTTTCCTGAAGGTGTTTTAAATGTACTCATGAAAAATTCAAAGCCTGAAACAGTTGGTTGATTTTCCCTAAGTTACCTCAGGAATCAAAACTTGGACGGTGACTCCAGTCAAACTCGCCCACCCTCCCAGGGTTCCCCCACAGCTCGGCATTGAGGAGGGCTTGATACTTGTGTGACAGCACTCACTGGTCCAATGACTTAGCTGCCTGTCACCATTTTTGAAAATCCTTTCTAGCAAGACACATAATTATTGATTTTCTCCCATGGTGAAAAGAAGCAGGGCTAAAGAGTCACAGAACCAATAGATTTTGAACATCCATGTTAAAGAAAAACTCAAAGTAAAACACATCATGTCCACACTGGAGAGTGAAGTCCTAGTATTTCCATAAAGTCTTTTTTTAAATTAATATGCACTCTAGTACATTACTTTATTTTTTAATTAAAAGATTTTTCTATTCATTTTACATACCAACCACAGATTCCCTCATCCTCCCTCCTCCCACCCCACAGCCTCCCCCCATTCCCACCTCCTCCAAGGCAAGGTCTCCCATGGGGAGTCAGCGGAGCCTGTTACATTCAGTTGAGGCAGGTCCAAGCCCCTCCCCCTTCACCAAGGCTGTGCAAAGTGTCTCACCATAGGCACTAGGCTCCAAAAAGCCGGCTCATGCACTAGAGACAGGTCCCCGATCCCACTGCCTGGGCCCCCTATACAGTTCAAGCTAAACAACTGTCTCGCTTATCCAGAGGTCCTAGTCCGGTACCATGGGGGCTCCTCAGCTGCTGGTCCACAGTTCATGCGTCTCCACTAGTTTGGCTGGCTGACTCTGTACTTTTCCCTATAAAGTCTCTTTTATCACTGAGTGAGGAGTCAGTTTTCTCTAGACTTCCACATGACAACTGAACGTGCTTGTCATCTTATCTCCCACTCAGTTTAGTTCTCCAACTGTTGCTTGCTCGACACTGGCCCTCTGGCATTTAGGAAAAGGAAATTCTTTGGTCGGTTGGAAGTGTAAAGGGGAGCCTGTATCAGATGAATTTTTAGGAATGTTGGATTGCAATATATTATACCTGTTTGTCACCTCTCCAGAAAGTCTTATTTGGTAAAATCACAAGTCCTCTTTCTCAAGGAAAGCTGAAGTTTGCAGACCAATTTATGTGACAAATACGTGATGTTCAGTTGAAATGAGATTTTGAATTTTAAATATTCAGGAAAACATAGAGGTTTTACTGTCTTGGTGCTCTCTGTCATGTCTTATGTCAACATGCAAGCAATACAGCTCCTGACTGTTTTCCTCAGAAGGGGGTAGGGACGATGATCCCTCTCTCCTTCGACATTAGGTAAGACAACCAGACTACCACTGGAATGAGCGCCTGGTCTCCCCTGCCTCTCTGTCACTCAAAGGGCAGGTTCCTCATTTTGTGTTCTGGGGCCACCAATTACCGGAAGGAGTCTTGGAGTCCAGACACTCTCCAGAATGAAAATATTTCAGAAACCAAAGGCCCGGAGAAAAGAACCAGGTTGACAGTGACTGTTTTAGACCCATTTTCTCTTGCTGCCTCTCCCAAGAAAGACAAAGTTATTTGAAACTTTCATAGAAAAACTGCCTTCTGGAAATTGTGTTCTGCGCCTGTCTCACAAATCTTAGTGGACAGGGTAGCCGCCGTTGGACCTCACCTCCAGCATTGTTTATCCACAAAGAAGTAGACCTTACGGAGAACCGGATCAAAGACAGCTGCATCGACCTTCTTCACTGACTTGGGGAAGCCTAGAGAGTATATGCTCCTGGGGTAGTGTGGCTTTGGTACTAAGTTGTTTATTAACCAGTACTTGTCATCTATGAGGACAAAGACAGAGGGAACAACAGAGTCACACCAAAAAAACATAATAAAAATACTGACTTACTATAAAACATTTCTCTTGTGTAGAGTTCTCAAATTAATTTTATTTGTGCTGGAGTGGAAGGGGGTAACCCTTAGATTCTATCCATGGTAAGCAGGTTCTCTGTGACTGAGAAATGTTTCTGTTTTTGTTCTCAGTCATTGGTTTACCTCCTGTGGCTCTATAGCTTGGATGCTTTTAAGTTCCATCATCTCATATTTCATAACCTATCCCAAAGGTTGGGCGTATTCTTGTATAGTTGAGCTTGTACGTTAACTTACCATTCAGAGCCATGATTACAGAAGTTTTGAGTGCTGTCTTTAGTCTCTATCTACAAAAAGTGGTACCCTTTCCTCCACTGATTCTTTTCCTTAAAGTGTTCTCAGTGGCAGAACCAAGCATTGGAGTTACCTTTAAAAAGAAAGAGTTGATTTCTGCCTCCAGTTTCACAAGCAGCTTGAATACCAGATGGGATGGCTGGCCACATGGAAGAGATTGCAGTAACGTTGGTGGCTGGACTCCAAGGAAGCTTCCACCAGAGGAACCTGACAGGAAATGCATTTAATATATACGAAAAATTGCTGTAGACTCATATTCTTCAAAACACAAATGGGAACTTGTGAAAAGATTCAGTATTTATTTTCATACTCTATTCCATGGATTTCTCATGACAGCACCATGAGAGAGAACTTTAATAGTTCAGATAATGACTTAAACAGGAAACACAAAAAAGAAATATCCAGAGCCTGGACTCCAGGGGTCTAAGATTCTAGTGAGGGCTCACAACCTGTCAGTTGGTTTTATAAATGGAAGAAGTTACTGTTACATAATCTCAAAAGAAGAAGCGTCCATCCTGCCTCCCACACATTAGCCTTCCTCACTGCCCTCCCCACAACCCAGCATCTGTCTCCATTTCTGCTCCAAAACAGAGACTGGGAGTCATTCTGGAATTCTCCAAGTAAGCAAGGAAGTCGACACAGGAGCTTTTTCAAGGCCTTAATTCCAGACTGTGTGTATGTGTGTGTGTGTGTGTGTGTGTGTGTTCATGTATATGTATGTGTGTTTGCACACATGTGTGTGGAGGCCACAGGTTTCTTCCTCAACCACTGTCCCATGCTTATCTTTTGAGATGTGTTCTCATTGAATCTGGAGCTTTTGAGTTCAATTAGACTGGTTTAGACTCCATGAGCCCCGGCGACCCTGCTATCCTTCCACTGCACTAGGATTCACAGTCTGTGCAGCTGCCCCTGGACATTTCTATGTGGGTGCTGGGGATTAATCTCAGGTCCTCTTCTTTGAACACTAAGTACCTTGCCAACAGAACCATCTCCCCAACCACTGAGACCTCATCATTTTCACCTGGGCTTCTCCACTTCCTGTCTTTTAATTCCCAGCCAGATTCCTACTGCAAATTTATTTTTTTTCACACACTAGCTTCCTAGTCAACACAAACAACATCACACCAATTCTTCAAAAATCTAAGATGTCTCCAAAACTTGGGAATCAAGTCCATGTCCCTGCCTTACAAATTTGATCTACATCCTTTCAAATATCTTCTGACAAAAAAAAACATAACAAACAAATTTAAAAAACTAACAAATTTAACCATACAGCCCATAACATTGATTAGATATGAAAATAATCATACCGATCTTTAAAGAAAAGGATTTTATCTCCCATTGTTGTGACAGCGTCAAACCTCAAGCTTTGCTGACAGACAGTTGATGGTGGACTGATGGGATTTGCCAAGGGTGGGTTTTTCGCTGGGGGTCCTGAAAATACATTTTGATGTTCATTTGGGGGAATTTTGTAAGAGGAAAAGCTAGTCTTTTTAAATATTCTGTTTCTTAAAGGAAAATAAAAAAGAGTTGTGTTTCTTATGAAATTCATGAGAAGCATGCCCAGAAGATTTTGTCCTGCTGAGTTGCATCATCACAGAGGAGAATAATTGAATTTCCTTTCTCTGGAAGCCCAATCAACAGAGCGGTGGTACCACTGTTAGGAAACATTCCAAACGTGAGACAAAATGAAGACAGTGTCTCTGAAGCCTGTCTCACAGGGTACACACAGGCTTCAAAACGAGATAGTCAAATTTTCCAAATATAGATATCAGAGATTATTAATAAACATGCATGGCCTTGTCCAGAAAATTATAAGGTTTGACTTACCATAGAGGGACTGAATGCTGCGTATGTCATCGGCAGAGAGGCGGAATGTGTTGGGGTCAAGAAAACCATAGCTGGGGTACATTATTGCTTTTGGATTGTTGGAATGCTGCAGCCCCAAGGAATGGCCAAGCTCATGAACAGCAACAAGGAACAGGTTTGTGTCTAAGAGGCAAGAAGGTAAAAGAATAAAGTTGTGAAATAGACTATCACCTTTTATTTAATTCATACATGAAATTGTACATGTTTATGGGGTACTGTGTGATGTTTTCATGCCTACACTTACTTCATAATGTTAAAGACAGGATAAATATATCTATCTCTTCAAATATGTACCATATATTTGTGGCAAAAACACTCAAAATACTTTCTTCCAGCCTTTTGAAATAAATAGTACCCTATTATCATCTATAGTTGTATTGCTGTACCACAGAGCCAAAAGTAGGGCTCCATGCTCCTAACTGTGACTTAGTACTAATGGATCAACCATTACCCACCTGCCTCCCCTTTCTCCTTGGCCACTGGTAACCACCATTCTGCTCTCAGCAATTATGAGATTAACTTTTCTCATGTCTCAATATGAATGAGATAGTGAGGTTCTCATCTTCCTATGCCTGACCTTTGTACTCATAACCCAGTTCCATCCATGTGATAGGAGTCCGTCCTTTAGTGGCTGAATGTCATCCCACTGTGAATACACTGTGCTATGCCACTTGAGTGCAGGTGCCCGCAGAGGCCAGAGTTGTTGGATCTGCCTGGGGCTAGTGTTACAGGCAGTTGTGAGCTGCATGACCTGGGGGTTGGGAATAGAACTCAGGTCCTCTATAAGCTCAGTGTGGTCTCTTAACCTCTGAGCCATCTCGCTAGCCCATTGTCTTGTCATTTGGAAGGAAATAATACAACATCTAACACAGCAGAGGGAACATTTGAGAATCCTTTACTTACTTCCCCACTCTTTCAAATAGCTTTTCCCAGTCTCAATATTGTTGTCATTACAGGCTACAAAAGTATTGTCAGAGCAATCCTCTGTTACAGATATTTGGACAGAGCAATCCTCTGTTACAGATATTTGGACATCTCTAGTTGCACCCCTCCGTGGAAGTATGAATACCCACTTTTGTTTTCAACCAAAAATGTCTGAAAATGTCTCTTTGGAGCCAAAATTGTCTACAGTTGTGGACCATTTCATTGCCAGACAAATGGAATATATTCTGGCATGAATCTTCCAAAACATAAGTCACAGGTATGTTTGGTAGCTCACATTTCTTAAAGCTGGGGACAATGTCATGTGTCTGTTGTTCTAACCACTCGGGAGGCTGAGACAGGGGGATTGGCTAAGCCTAGGAATTCAGGTCATAATATTTTGTAAAGTTAACTCTCATCAGTCCTGATCTTCAAACAGGGACTTTCTGCTTGTCTGCTATTTCTGTTAGATTATATGCTCCTGGGTAGAATTTGCCCTTTTTGTCTCTGAATAAAAAATATCACTCAACACCATAACAAAAACTGAGCAAGCATTGATCAGACTCTTCATTACTGGTTCAAAACAATGCATCAATACTGGGCATGGTACTGCATGCCTGCATCCCAACTTAGGAAGGTGACGTAGAAGAACCATGAGTTCAAGGCCAGCCTGGGCCACATAGAATTTAAAATATAGAGTCAAGTCAATTTTAAAAATAAGGCCAGGAGCCAATAGTACATGTTCTAGTCCCTGCTTTTGCACAGACTTGCCACTGACTTTTGTTTGGCCTCCTCAGGTGAGAGCGGCTGCATTGATTTACGTTTCTAGGGTCCATTAGAACTCCAAAGCATTCTTACTTGAAGAGCTTACAAGCAGCCCCCAAATGACCCTGGAAAAAACTCAGACAAATGGAGCATGTTTGGTTGAGGATTTATAGTTCAGCAAGTACTGGATCATATATGACATTCCCCTGCAGCCTTCAAAATGTCCTTATCCAAAACGTGATAAGCTCTAGGCTGTGTGTCAAAGGTTTAGATGTGTGTCTACCTTCCTGGCAGACATGGTATATGTAAAAATATAGCTATACCTCACATGAAAAAAAAATCAGTCAGAGAAGGGGCATTCAGGGTGGAGAGACCACACTTGAATTTCTCCCTATGTTTTCCACATGAATGAATTGTATAATTGAGAATTTCCAAGAGATATTAGAAAAGCTGTTGAGATGATGGCTTAAATTTTCTTAGACTAGGGATTACCTCTGATAATAAATAATAAATAATAAATAATAGGTTAACCTCAGTCTTCATTATCTGAGTGGGATAGTGAGTTATAGTCCCAATTGATTGATTGGACATTCTGGAAATGGTATCCCAAGATCATGCAAGGCTCCAAGACTACATATGAGCTTGTACTTCTCCACAGGGATCTGTAAAATTTCTATAAATATCTTTGTAGGTCATCATGAATCTAAGAAATTGTTAACATATAATCAATCACAAAATTAGTGTTTGCTTTTAAGTTTATAGATTTTACTGGTCAAAACTCAAACAGCAGCTTTCACCTTTCCAAGAGTTTACAGTACAGAACTTGTTCATATAATCTTGATGATTCTTACAGACGATCTCTAACACAATCATACCCAGTACCCCTGATTTGCAATGAGGACAAATTGGACTAAATACATAAAATATTAAATTTGATTTAGAGGTGAACAATCAGAATTTGTTATTTAAGACTATAATAGTTTGTCAGAATCTATTCTTTCAAGATCAGAACCTATCTTAAATTTAGTTATAGTTTTCATTTTTTTCTTCTCTCCTACCTTGAGAACTTTTACTCCAGATTTCTGCCTCATCAAAATGTGCATCTCCTTGAATACCAGGTCCAGGGTAAAAAGCATGGGCTATTGTACCACCTCTGCCATCAAAAGGATTGGGGTCTCCATGAGCTTTTTAAAACGAAAGAAAGTCATTAGTCAGCTACATCTGTCCCACGGCATGACAAATGACAGCACCACAGGGCACAAAACTTGGTGTGTCACATGGTGTTGTAAATGATTCTGTCACAGCTTGACAAAGGACACCAGGGGAGCTCAGGTCCTGTACCTCCAAATGCAAAGCGTATCATGATGTCAGCCTCGCCTGTATAAATCTTCCTGAATCTCAGAGGGGTCACATCACTCCAGACTTGAAAAGCTTTCTGAAATATGTTGTCCACATCCTCACGCTTCATGTCAGGCGTGTAATTATAGATCCTATGTTAAAGAATGAGGGGAACAACCAGGACACCAAGGGTTAATCTTGTCTTTTCCAGCCTCTCAGCTCTGCACCCATGCCTGCAGGAAGAACTTCCCACATACTGACAGTCCACGTGAAAACAAGTTTGTTGAAGTTCAAACCACTTTTTCTTTAGAAAACTTTTTTTAATCAATCAAATTGTAATTTAATTTCCTCTTATTTATAATTTACTAGTAATTATTGTGAAAGATTCACTTTCATAAACACAAATACCCACTGTGCCCCAATTCCACATTTATCCATCTTTAATATTCTGCAGACTTCTCCTGTCTTGTCTCTATTCTGAATTGAATTGTTTCATTCTGTTTGTTTGCAGCTTTTCTACTCTGACAGACTGACTGACAGGCATTAAATGGCTGCCAGTCTTCCTTCAGTGAGCAACTCTCCTCTTAGAGATAAGGAGTTTCCTTGTGTGTAGGTGTGTGTGTAATGCGTACGTACGTGTGTGTAGAGGCCTGCAGTTGACTCAGATGTCTATCTCAGTCACGCTCCACTTTGCTTATTGAGGCAGGGTCTCTCAACTAAAACCGGAGAACCTGATTCTACTAGTGTAGCTAGCCAGCTTGCCCTGGGCATCCCTTATGTCTGCCTCCCACATGCTGTGATTACAGGCAGCCACCATGCCTATAATGGCTTTTACATGGCTTTTTGGAACCTGAACTCTGATCCTCATGGTTGTATGTATGACAAGCGCTTTCTCCACTGAGCCATCAGACCAGCCTGGAAACAATGAACGCTGCAGTGTTAACAACTTACAGAGGCCACTCTTAGATTTAAAACTTGCTTGTAGCTAAAAGTTTTAGGCTTCTAGAAGCCACACCCTTGGGAAAGTAGAGTTCACTGGGGCATACACTGACATTACCTGTAGGTGAGGTGACGCTTCATCCACCGTGACCTCCCCGGCACTGCCATACGGTACTGCACATCAGGCACACCACATCGAGGTGTGTGCATCATCACCAGAGTTGGGCTGTCCAGTTGCCCAGTCACTTCCAGCCCAAAGAATTGCTGCATTTCCTGTATTTTTTCTTCTAGAGAGTGTTTCCATTGGGTTTGGATTTTGTCTTCAGAATTCTATCCTCTTGAAAGCTTTGGTATCTTGTCAAGTACTCCTGGACAAAACACAAGAAATGCACATAGTTGCACTGTACACAGTGTGCACGGCCAGGTTTCTGTTGGACCTCTGCAAGCATGGTCAGCAGCAGGCTGGTGCTCCTGGACCAGATGTTTTCATCGCAGCCTACATTATTATTATTTAGACAATCAATTACAAGGAAGAAAAAAATTTAACTTCCTATGCTATTTAAACATGTCTTAAATAATTAGTCAGATTCCCAGAAGCCCAGTGGGAAAACTATTTATTATTCTGCTTCTTCAGACTTGCTTCTGGGTTTTTAGCACCATTTTGGCATCTAGTATATAAGGGCACACTGTAAGTGGCAAAATCTATACTGTCAGGGTGCTGACACCGTTTAGGCTGGCACCAAAACTTTACTGAGTTGGGAGAGGTAGCTCAGTGTCAGAGTATGTGCCTGGCATGCTCGAAGGTCTGGACTTGAGCCACAGCTTTGGGGAAAATCTTGACACAATGGAAGACTTGGATAAATTCAAAGTAAAAATAAGGTTAGAAAATAGGGCCAACTGCTGAGGAGGCCAATACAGAAGGACCACCTGAGGCCACAAGTTCAAGGTCAGACTAGACAACACAGCAGGCCCTGTCTCAAAAAGGAGTGTATGTAATTTTAGAAAATAGGGGCTCAATTTTATTTCATTATAAAAAGGTAATATTTTTTCAAATCTTATTTTAAAATACTTATGAATAAACATCTGAGGTAAACGAGCATAGAGGGAGCATGCTGTAATTATCATGAAAATTTGAAGCATCTACATAGATTAAGCCGTGTCCAAATCTCACATCATTAATGGACATTAAATTACTCTGCAAATAAAAGACAAAATGGGGTAGGCGATCAAAATACAGCGCTCTATCATAAGTGTAGTCCAATAATATTGAGCTAAAATTATTTACCCAAAGCTTTTTGTAGATGGCACAATTATTCACCAATTTAATAAGATTCTTTTAAATCATCACTTCATTTTGATATTCTTCTATGGAAAACAAAACATGCCAAAAAGAAAACAGCTATTTATGCTAATTTTCAAATCAAATAGTACTTTTCAAAATAAAGCTTGCAAATTCAGTAAACACAGACGCAGGCTCGACCAGGGCAATCCTGTCAATACTTACCTCAGCAAATTTTGTTTCATTCACGGGAATGGCCCCAGAGATAGACACCTGCAAGACCACAATCAGCATGAGAAACTTCATTGTGACCAGGTCCTTTCGGCAGGGCCCGCTGGTCACTCTGCTCCCTTACTGCAAGTTCCCTTAAAGTCTGCTTTATATAGCCCTTGAGCGCGGATCTGTGAACGTGAAATCCTGAGTGACTCATAGTTGATATCATCCCTTCCTTTACTTCAGAGTCATGTGAACTAACTGTGTGTCAAAGTGTCACCTAACTCATCCCTCACCTCAGCATCTCTAGCGTATTTCCTCAAAGTGACCAGTGAGCCTGAACTTCTACTATTAGTGAAGGTAAGACACAAGAACAACAAATCTATCAAGCACACAAAGGTAACTCCATTAGTAGAGTTTGGAAAGCTTGATGTTGTCAATAGTCCTTACTCTGATTTCCTTACACCCATTATAGATGAGGTGCTTTAAAGGAAACTTTAAAAGAATGTGTGAAGAAAGTATTTTTGCTAGAATACATGAATCTTTAAATGTTGATTTAAATGCAAGAGAAAGTTCATAGCATCAGCATGCTTTGATGCTTGCTCTATGTGCAGGCTTAGGTTCTTATGTGTGCTGAGATCTTCAGACACTGGAGCTGAACCCCAATCCCAGCTGGATGTCTGGAAAGATTCTGGAACCCACTTCCTCATTGTCCATGCTGCCTGAAGTGGGGGGCTTTGCCTCCGCAGCCTCCCCATCTCCTTCCCCTATCCCCATCCCATTTGTACATTTCCACCTCTCAATTGATGACGTGTTTAAAGAATGGAAACATTTACAAATCAGAGAGCCAAACTCTCAAAGCAAAATTTTAGAATGCGGCTGCAGTATGGTCAGGACTCTGTTTGACCCCTTTTAATCCCACCACCAGTCGCTCCTAGATGAAATGTATAGGGGTACATGTGGGTTATAATTTAGACACTTGTCCCTCCAATCTCCCTAGACTTGGGACATGCTGGCTACTTCCTAATGTTAATTTTAATTAATTTTTTAGGGCTTTAGTAGGCAAAGACACTTGCTCCCAAACCTGATATCTGAGTTTGATTTCCAGGAGCCCATGTGGTCGAAGGTGAGGACAGATGATTGGAAGTGTCCTCTGGCCTCCACATGCCTACTACAGCATGCATGCACACACAGGGACATACATAATAAACAAACAAACAAGCAAATATTGATCTTTAGGTAATCATACAAAACAACAGATTCAGTATGTCTTCTTCACCCACATATGTCTTATGCTTTCTTCTCCTTTCTTCCCCTTTCCTAAAGATGTTAGAGCTCTGGACTCTTCTCCTCATATAGGAAGAGAAGGAGCACTGCCCCTCACCCCCACCCTGCCACCACACCATGCCTGTATCCTTACCAAACCCTGACTCTTTCCTAGTTTGTGACTTGATTTTTGGGTGTTCCATTTGAAATGAGGACAGTACTCTTTAGGCTCCTTATGCTGTTGAGACAGTTAATTGAGACAGTGAATTAGGCGCTCACTGTTATCCATCCCTGCCCTTTGACCTAACGAGGAATATCAAACATTGAATTTGTAAGCGGATCAAGCTCAAGGATCCATAAAGAGAATGATAATGTGGTGAATATTGTAAGGAAATCCTTTCAAATACTGAATTTACTCAAGAATCATAAGAGGAACACAACTGTGTTGGGCTAGAAAGTGGGAATATGGAAATTTTTTATTTTGTTGTTGTTTGTTTGTTTTGTTTTCCTGGTGTTGAAAACTACCTTGAGGGTAATAGATACCCAATAAGTACTTATCACTGAATCTGGTTGGAGAACAATAAGGACATTGGAAATTCAGCTTCCTGGTAGGAGCAATCACACAGGAGGGTATATCCATGATTCACTGAAAGTAAGAACTGATCTCATCCACAGCAAGGCAGAAGTCACTTCTTGGAAGAGTTGCAGGAAATGCCTCATGCACGTAGGATACAAGATACACGGGGATAGCACAGATCCTAAGAAGTAAGAGAGTGCCCTGAACAGAAATGAGAGCAGATGAAAACACCCACTCTTCGGTTCCCCGTGTCTTAATCACTGGCTGCTCCAAACTGGTCAGGTGTAAGGAGACAAAGGCTCCACGGATAGCTCCAGGGCACTCCAGAGGCTGTCAACTTAGTTCCTAGACTCAGGCTACCTGCTCGAGCAGCTGAGTCTGTAGTTCCGTGACCTCAAGCTGTCACATCACCCTCTCCAAGACGAGGTTCCATTGGTAAAGTTGGAGTAAAAAATGTTTCTACATCAAGAATGGTTATAAATATTGTATTAAATAATAGGAAAAGGTAGTGTGCCAATGGCTTGGCACACCGTAAAGATTACCGACAATGCAATCCCACACCTAAGGCTCAGAGAGCACCACAACAGAGAGGTAAAAACATTATGAGAGCCAGAGGACCCTGCTGTGAGATGATGTCTTCCATATATGATAGTGAAGCTGAACCCGTGAAAATTCAACAATATGCTCACCTAAGCAAGACCTGATGCTCAACAGAAGAGCAAGTTTATGCAAATGCAGAAAATGGCATGAGTTCTTCATGCACAGAATGACAGTGTTCCTCAGAATTTCCTTAAGTAGAAGGTATATTTTATAGCAAAGTTTCCACAAGTGCATGAATCTGGTTATTGCTTCATCCTTGGACAGACATCAGGAGAGTTGAGGGTCTATCAGCGATACCCGGGACCATTTGTAGCGCCGTTCCCCAGGAATCCAGAGGCAAATTGAAGCATGATTTCCAGGAAAGACCAGGAAGGAGCTATACTCCCAAAACACACAGAGAAATGCCTTTCCTGACCTTTGACACACTAATGGCTTGTCCATGCAGGAAGAAACCTGGTTGCTTAAATTTCCTGCTTTAATGGATGAAAAGATAGGAGTCTTGGAAAAGGAAGTGAGCTGCGCCAGGAGGCATTCTGGGGTCTCCTCACCATGACCTAATTGTTGCTACTCCATCCTTCTTTATCCATTTTTATTTTCCTGTAATGGAGAAAGGTTCATCCAAATAACAAGTTAAACACAATTATTTAAAGCCTTCTTTTACAGAAAGGTTTTGAGGAATGTTTAGGAAAGGCAAACTCTTGCTGAGTTCCTCGGTCAGCCTCTGTCTTAACTATAAGGACATTTACCACCAACAAGAAACACCACCCTCCTGGAGATAGCAGCTGCTGGTGCTGGGTGCGACTCCTGACCAAACGGACTAGACACTCAATCTGCCTTTATAAGTCAGAGAACATGAGAGTAACCGGCCCTCCAAAGGCACACTCTACTGCCTTCTGCATCAGGGCTCCTCCCAAGACTATACCAGAGAGCTCTCTAGCTCAAAGACACTCTCTCATGTAGGAAGTTACAGAGTTGGCAACAACCTTGAGTGTGCGGAGTTGAGGAATGGTAACTATCACAATGCTGCAGCCCGGAGAAGGGACGTAAATGAAAGAAGTGGAGAGACACATAGAGCACCACGCGTCCCTTTCCCTAGCAAATGGCTCCCTTGCAAACAAATGTAAGCTAGGAGACAAAATATAGCTGGAAGTAAGGATCCCAAGGACAGAGATGTGGTTCTTGTGTATCTGCTGTTGGAGAGGTTTGTTTATTCTGTTCTAGGATTGGAGTTGTAATTCAGGGAGAGAGTGCTCATTATGTCCACATTGAACCTAGTTCAATCCTAGAATCATAAATAAAATAGTGTGAGTGTTTGAGTGTGTGTGTGTGTGTGTGTGTGTGTGTGTGTGTGTGTGTGTGCTTATTCTTCTTCTCCAATAACAAGATGAATATGTGAGGGCAGTGATCTGTGACTCAAATGTGTGACCTGACTTTGACTCTGGAGCCAGGTTTAATAGAAACAGACCTGGCCTCAAACCTCAGCTATGTCACCTAAGAGCTGTGTGATTCTCTCAGGTTATTTAAGGTGAGTTTCCCCGTCTATGCATGACTATTGTGAGGATTAGACAAGAGACTACAAGACACTCGTCAGCATTGGGCCTGACCCATTTCTTCCTCGTGTTACACCTGGAGAAGCATTTCTCGACATTTATTAATACTTCTCATAAGTGGCACTTTAAACATTCTGGTTATTGCTCCATACCAGTTAGAATCAGACATGTGTTGTGTTTCTGTTATTGGTTAGTTGTAGGTATCTCTCCTTGATGCAGAATGAGCTAAATTGTTTTGCTTCTGATGACCAGTTTTTACCTGATTGGAGATGGCATTTGTTGTCTTCAGGATGCCTGTTCTCTATCCTACTGGGAAGGCAAAACCACTTGTGTTAAGTGGACTCTCACCAGGGAATAAAAAAAACTTTTGAGACAACATCTATGATGCTGGGAGATCTGGGTTAGGCCATTAAAGAATATCACTCTTCTCAGGAGGGACTGACTGACTATAACCACCACTCAGATGGACTCAGAAAATAACAAGCCAGTGGCTAGAGAGAAGAGAATGAGTCGGAAGTAGTCTGCACAGTTCTCCATAAGAATGAACCAAAGTAGGTTTTAAATTAGTAAGTTATTTCTTCATGTATTTCTCCCCTTTCCTTCAAGCCCCACTCAAGCAGCTAGTAGGCTCTTTATGTCTTACTTTAGCGTTGTGACCACAAGCACGGTGTTCCCAGTCTGACTTCTTTCCAGGAGCCTAAATTTAATGATGTTCAATTTACATTTTAAGAGAAAAGGTGATTTTTAGGAACTGGGGGTATGATTCAGTGGCAGAGCACTTCCCTAACACGCACAAGGCCCTGGGTTCAACTGCCAGTGTGGCAAAGAAAAGAGAATGGAAGAAGGTAGCGAGGAAGAAGGGATAGAGGCAGGTGAACGGGGGAGGGAGAGAAGGAAAAACAGAGGGCAGAGGGAGAAGGTAGAGGAGGAGGGAGATAGGCAAGGGTTCCTCTTAAACTAAACAATACTGAAAGCCGGAGGAGAGATTGTGGGTTCTGGCACCATGAAGAACTGAGGAAGCACCTCCTCATGGAATCTGAGGATGTGGAGACCCCACAGAGGAATGGTCACAGGAGACAGAGAGACAGTGAGGTCCAGGGTTCCATTGCAGCCAACATTCTTGAAGCAAAGCATGCCCAGGAAGCAGCAGTTACAGAAACAGAACAGCCACCCAGGCTGATCGAGCAGCAGGAGGAGGCAAAACTCCTCAGTGGCTGAATCTCAATGTTTCTTCAAGTTATGTGATTGTAATTTATTCATGTAATAGTAGGTCACTCTGTAGCCTTCAAAGACACAAAGGAATAGTACCACTAGACAGTTAATAAATACAAGTTTGACTTCAAATGAACCGAAGAAAAAAAAAGAACAAAAAGCCCACAGCTGTGACATCAGTGCGACAGCAGAGGCATCTGGACCACGGGGTCCTTTTTCCACGCACATATTCAAGCTATGTACATGAGGAACCTAAGGTGAAGTTATAAATGCTCACTGTTCAGCCCAGACCTTCAGCCATTCCTTCCCAAGCAAACCTGGACTTTCAGGGATTCCTGCTGCACTCTGCTGAACTTGAACGAATGCTCCTTGAAGGTATTATATCAACGGCTCCTTGAGTTGTGTGGGCCATGAAGGCGTTCACAGTCGTAGCTTCAGTGTGCCAAGGTGCCGCCTTCTACTGACAACCGTGGAAACTCTCTGACTCTAATGGCAGATCTAGGCACAGTGGGGGGGGGGGGGGGGGGGGTTGGGAAACGGCTTTTGAATGAGTGTTCTTCACTGGAAGCTGTCTGTTGTCTCGGCTCGCCTGTCTTTGCCACTGTATTGACTAGAACTAGACCATGCAGGTCGCACAGAAGAGGAAACACACAGGCTGTGCTGAGGGAAGGCCGGTGTGGATTCTAGAAGGAGGAAGGTGGAGTCAGAAAGAAACACAAATGGGGAAAGAGAATGAAAGCTTCTGGAGTTGATCTACCACAGGAGAGAATGCTCTCTGCCTCCATTGGTTACCTCACTCACTTCAGATAAACAGAGATAAAACAGAGAGGCCCTTCTTTACTTAGCACAAGCCTTTTCATGAGCTCAGGTTTCATATCTTAGTTTCATGAGGAACGGCAAATCTTTTGGGATTTTCCAACCCAGGTCAGTTGTAGAAGATCCCCTCTGAGAGTCAGGAACTTCCTTCTTCTTCACAGCGGTCAGTGAGGTTATTAACGAGCTCTTCAGAGGAGAGTGAGTCATGTAGTCCATTTATAATTGCAAACTCACAATGGGCGATAATGTCTAAGGTTTTATTCTAGATAAATCCTGGATTTTATCCTAGACATACATAATTCAAGGAACTTTAAGGGGGACTTCGTGCCTCTAGTCACGTTCTCCTTTGCTTCTGGAAAGAGTGATCCTGTCTCCCATGCATGCAAGTACAGTCTGTGCTCCAGATTCTAGCATGCTAACTCCCATGAGACCTCATCTCATGACCTCTTTCTTGTCTTCAAGCCCCATCGGAGCAGCTAGCCACCTCTGCTCAGCGCTTTAGCACCTGTAACCATGAGCAGCACACTTACTTTCTAACTGTGTTCACAGAGCTCCATGGAGTCACTCCTCTTAGCTTCTACCTGGTAATGCCAAGTTCTCACTGGGTCTGCACAACTAGGACAAATGACAGAAGCTGCAGTTTATGTTTTCCACATCGCTTTTCTGAGGAAATTAGAATTATGCATGAAGAATGTGAAATGCCACTTGAACTGAAGATGAGATTTTTTTTTCTTTATCTCACTATAGGTCTTTTTTTCTTTTTCTCATTATAAGATTTTAAATATTTTTTCTGATTACTTAAACAATGCATGCCAGCCACAAAATATTTGTACTACAAAAAGAAGAAAAAGAATCAAATGCAATTCTTTTCGAAGTGCAAGACCACCACTCTGTACTCATCATCTCCTATGACTTCCATTATGCACATGTACACATGTTGCTCTTTTGTAGGCATAAAATCACACCATGTGTGTGATTCTTAGAAAAGACACCTTCCGTTCTCCACAGAGTGGGTCCTTCTGTTGTTTGTTCTAGTTCTGTATACATCCCCTTTCTCCTCTGTCCCTTCGTTGAATAACCCATTATCTTCTGCTCTCTGGCGCCTCTCAACCAACTATCTAATTACAATCAGAATTTCCCTCCTTGATTATCCTGTGTTTACACGTACAGTCATGCAATTGTGTGCACACACATATGTGTATAATGGGGAAGGAGGTCTCTCCTACTTTGTTCTGCAGAACAGAATCTGTTTACATAGATTTCTCTGATTCCTTCTCTATTCATTTTATACTTTATATATTTATACTCTATACATTGTTAGGGCAATGATAGATGCAAAGGCAGAAATCAAGTGCAAACTGCAGCCCAGGCAGCTTCCATGCTCCTGTCCCCACTTCCATGGGGTAGGAAGAGCATTCTATGGAGTTTGGTAGCATATGCCTGTAACTCTATCACTTGGGAAATGGAAGTAGGAGATTCAGAAGTTCAAGGCCAGAACAAGCTGAAAAAGATCCTGTCTCAAAACAAGCAAACCAGCACAAACATGGTACTATATCACCACACCAACAGGTGAGAATCCAGAAGCCCTTTTGAACACCAGTCACTGTTCTGTAGCAACTATAAAGAAACAAACTCAAGACAATGAGGCAGGAGGTCAGCCTCTCCTGCATCTACTCCCCTTTCTTACTCTACCCTGGAGGCTAGAGGCTGGCTTCTGACCACAAGGCATCAGGGCAGATACAGCCAAATGTCCTGCTGAATCAAGGCTAGGACCTTAACATCATATGACAGTTTCACATTTGAGGCAAGAATCTTTTGAGGTTAAGCAATACATCCCTTTAAATGACAAATGTTCTTTTCTTCAAGTGACAGGTTGATGGGATTGTTACTTTGCATTGTGACTTAGCAGAGGTTTAAGATGGTGCAATACAATGGAAACCACAGCCTGCCCAATGCTGTCCAGTGTGTGGGGAACACTGAACTGACTGTTTGTGACACAGAAGGATCTCTAAGGTAATCAAGTAAGCACCCCAAAGTGCAGCCTTCTGCCAGGGCTGTTTGAGCGTGAAAAAGGCACTGAAAAGTGAAGATGATCAAGACCATCGAGAGCTATTGATCATGCAAATATTCTTTCATGAACTCTGGCCAGATTACCGAGGCTGCCAAGCAGCAGAGAACAGGGAACTCTAGGGAAGTAATTTAGGAAGGGCGAGCCAGTGCTACTTGCTGCTCACCTCAGAACATCTCCGTTTTCCAAAATTGGGAAATGGAACATATGAAAGGAGCCATTGATTGGGCTTTTATGAGTCAAGCAAACATTCCTGTAAGACTGGTACTGAAAAGGAAACTTGAATTCCCTGCTCTGACCATCCAGGGGGAATCCCAGTGTTTTGATATTTCATATTATAGTGGTTTGACTTGACTCTGTTTTCCTATGGGAAGAACCTCCATGGTGAACAAAGTGTGTGATTTCAGCTGCAAGCCCTTTATTATCATTGGCACCTCAGCTATAGATTTGGTTGTTTTCAGTTAGTGATCCTTCATACTCTCACTGTTATCCAAGATCACCAGGGCCCAGCTGGCTTTGGCTCCTCACGGTGGCACAGATGACTTTTCATCCTTCAGCAACTCTAGTCCAGTAGATTTTCCCTTGACTCTGGGAGACTCAAGCCTAGCAAAAGTCATGGAGATGTGACCCAGAGACAGAGAAGACAGCGTCTGAATGTGAAGGTCCATCCTGAGTGGCAAGCACTGGGATGGACACTTCTTTACACACTTCATTTCATCTTAATGATGCTAAGCTGTTGCTGTTGTCTTCATTTTTGCAAAAGAGTAATTTGAAGCTCAGAGAGTGTTCAGAACCTAGCGAGCCAACTAGCTGGTGAAGGAACTGAACCTTTTTTAGGTAAATTGTTTGATATATCATATACAGACTGGAAAATGTGCAAATCACGGTACTCATCTCAATGGATTTTCAAAAGTGAATAATCCATGTAACTATAACCAAGTCATTTTATTTAGTTAGTGATTATATTCAGAGGCTTTTAAAGGTTTCTGTGCTTTCCCTAATCATTGGTTATTAATAGGACTTTTTTTTTTAATTAAGAAGTGTCTCTTAGGAAAGAGCCCAATTCTTATTTTTCATCAGAAAGAAATCTTACCCATCTCATCTGACCATATCTTAGCATCAGCCATTGAATAAATAGAGATTTTCTGCACCTCTTCCCAGAGCAGCTGCAATTTTTCTTCAAACCCAGAAGAAACTCAGATCACATTTTGTCAGATGAGGTGCAGGGAATTGGGACTCAACGGATTCTGGGAAAGCCCATGATACAATGCTGCCACATCTAGTGACAGAAAGTCAGTAAGAAGTCAATATGCTTTTGGTGACATATTGTGCATTGAACCCCAGACCTCACACATCTTAGCAAGTATCCTGCAAATGGGCTATATCTCAAGCACCTGGTTGACACATAATAGAATGGTATGATACTGAATAACACTGAGGAGAACAGGGCCATGTGACCAGACTGCTGAACTGACAAAAAAAGTCCCATATTTGGGGACAATTTGATGCATGGAGAATACAATCTTTATACTATGTGCTAGTTATATAAAACTAGTCATTAAATTGATCCTATGCTATTGTACAATTAAGAGTTGATTTGTTGTCTGCAGATAGATTATTTTTTTCAGTGTCTTGACTTTAATGTGACTATTACTGACCATCAAAAAGGAAATGAAACCATTCCCAAACATAGTAGGTATTGCTGAAACCACAGTAAATTTACAGCAAAATAAGCTGCCCACACCTTTCCTAATAATCTGAAAAAGCCTAAGTCATGTTCTGAGGTTATTGGACTTCTTATTTTCTCTTCCTCTTTTGCAGAAGACTCAGAATGATTTCATTCACATTCTCACAGATTTCTCAGTTGGTGTATTTTAGGTGGGAGTGAGAACAGCTGCTTAAGTGGCTTCTTACAAACCAACCCAGAAGCAGCATCTGGCAGCTGGAGGGTTGAGTAAGAGAAGGCAAAGAGCCACTTGACGGTGTGAAGCTTGCAATGTGTCTTCTGCTCAGTCCTCAGTGCCCAAAGTGGCTTCTGTAGCAGAAGTCACCAGGCTGATATGGACAGGTGACCTGCCATCATGACCGTAGATGATCATCTCTGAGAGTGAAGCCTCACCCAAGGCACTCATGAGTTAGCAAATAGTCCCTGGAACAAGGAAATGAAAGGCCTACCACAGGGGCTCTGTGCTGACTCAACAGCTGTTTCTTCTACCAGAGGAGTTGGACTGTGAGTAGGTAAGCCAGTAAAGGCAGACAACCAGAAGTGCCCTGAGAAGTCAAGGCACTCCTTGGATATACATCCCAAAGAAATGCTATTTGCCTTTTAAGGAATTATCTGCACCCCCATGTTCATGGTAACATTATTCACAATTACCAAGGGATGCAAGCACTCTAAATGTCCAGGGATGGGTAAAGAGAGTTATATATACATAACATATGGAATTTTATTTGTTATTTAAAAAAAGGAAATCCTTCATTTGTGACATGAATGGTCCCAGAGATGTTATGCTAAGCTAAATATGCCAGATACAGAAAGACAAATTCTGGAAGATCTTGCCCATCTATGGACTCTAGGAGTGTCGGCTTCACAGAAGCAGAGGGCAGAATGGTAGCTACCAGGACTGAGAGAAGGATGGAAGATGAGAATTGCTGGTCAAGGAGTAGGGAGTGTCAGTTTGCAAGACAAATGGGTTCTGGAGATCTGATTAGAGCATTTAAAGTTTGCTAAGAGGTCTTACATGTTCTCATCATTAAAAAAGAAAGGAAGGAAGACAAATAGACTAATTAGCTTGTATATGTTGATTATTTCTCAATATACACATATAACGAAATATCAAGGGACCGGACATGTAGGAGTAGAATGTATGCCTAGTACGCTTATGATTCTGGGCTCAGTCCCCTGCATCAATCAATCAGGCAACCAAACAATCAAACCAAATCAAGTTGGAGGTCTTAAATATAAATAATCCTTATTTGTTTATTATACTTGTTTATTTATGGAAAAAATTAATTATCAGTTCTTGAAGAAAAGTTGAAGCAGGTATTGGTGATGCCTATTTACAACAAGCCAGTTAGGACATGAGCCTTTGCAGCGGAATTTGGTACTGAGCTACATGAATATAAACTGGAGAGTAAGAGATAAGGGTCCCAGGAGGACACACATGTATATTGAAGCCTTTAGAAGTTACAGAGCCAATCCTGCTCAGCAACCTCATGCTCATTGCTTAGATGTGGCCCTCAGAGGGCTGAGGTACCACTGTGTCACCCCCCATCTTCCTCCAACTCTATCTTATCCATTCACACTCACTTCAGCGCTACCCATCAGGCCAGGAGGCTGTAAGCCTGAGTTTTTGTGTGGATTTGTTAAATTTGTTAGGGCAGGCTGGGGGCTGGGCTCTGGCCAGGATATGACATAATGAAATGTATTCATGCCTTGAAGGGGAGCTTTTAAGCTCCAGTACCTTGCAGTGCGTAGGCGAGCCTCTCCAGTAGGATTTCCGAGGGCTGAGGTTACACGTGCAAGGCCCTCAGTTCTGTACTACCACTGCAATAAAAGCATAACAAAACAAACTCCAAGTATTTCTAGATAGATCTAGGGACCTCCCAAACCATATGACCCCAAGAGAGCAAGGGAGCAAAGACATGTGGGGAGATCGCTGTATAAGCATCCTCACTGTGTGATTTAAGGAGTACACCTTTAAACCAAAGGCAACACCTTTCTCATCTGACCCTCCCATCATTCACACAGACACACTGCTGTTCTCTCAGCCTTATTGGTGCTCAGAGGCCTACTGAGCTTGTGCATTCTTCTCCAAAAGTGTCATTCTCTCTCCTGGGTAACATACATCAGAAAATGTATGAAACTGAAAAAAAAGTTTTTATAGCCTGGTTGTTTTATTATGCCACTCATTAGAATGAAAGGGCCAATTTGGAAGTCCTTTTTGTCAGGTGTGACTGTAGATTACTTCTGTCTATAGGTGTCCTCATTGTGAGCTTCACTGCCTGGTAACTTGGGGTTTTCCTGTCCCTGATACCTAACAGCATCAAAGTTCGGGGCACTAGCACATGAGAAGGGCAACAATTCTTTGCAGTCTTCTCCTGGTTGGTGTGTATATATGTGCATGTGTGTATATGTAAACTCACACACACACACACACACACACACACACACACACACACACACGAATAAGGCTTTCATCTTTTCTGCTATATGCTAAATTTACAGTACTGGTGAACATAGACAATTATGAATAGGAGGCCATGCTTCTCATATAAACCTGGAAGCCGAGGAAGGCTTCTGAGATGATGCATTTGAAATGAGATTTAAATGTTGAAGCAGAGTTGGCGGAGATGGTCATGATGATTTATATGAACTGCAGAAACAACAGTTTGACTTCTTTGGGCAACAAAAAGGGTGACTGAATATTAGGGGAGAATTGTGGGGGAGGCTAAGAAGGGTAGCTGGCCACATTGAAAGGTTTGGCTGAAGAGGCAATTGTATGCAAGGGTTCAAGCTGGCTGGAAGTTTCTAGTCCTCACTGAGAAATATGAATCATGTTCCGCAGCCAACTGGACCTTTAGAGGCATTCTGAGCAAGAAAATGATGTAATTGCTTCTTAAGTAGGAGTTTTCAGACATGTCATCTGTTCCTGAACAATGCCTAGGCTGCTGGCTGGCTTCCCCCTCCTGTGTATGTTTGTTTGCACTTATGACTAATTTGGATTTTTTAAGTAAACTATTAATATAAGAAAGCCATATATTTGTCTTATGTATAGATAAAAATAAAGCAATATTGGGCCTTTTGCAGTGTTCTAAGTAAAATGATGTGATTATAGATATTATAAAGCTGATATTATACAGCTTCCATAAGGCTAGAATGTCGATCAGTTGGTAGAGTGCTTGACAAGTATGCATGATGCCCTGTGATATGATGGTGCATGCCTGTAACCTCAGCACTTGGGAGGCTGACAGAGGAAGAACAAGAATTCAACAATATCAGCCGAGGCTACATAAGACCCTATATCAATCAGTCAGTAAACAAATAAATAAATAAACAAGCCTCCCACAAAACAAGATTTTAAGATTCTGTACTGTTTTTTTCCAGTGTGATTTGAGTAAACTACTAGTTTCAAACTAGAAAACAGCACACATTTTATGTATGTAATTTTTTGAGACAGAGTCTTGTTATGAAGATCAGGCTGGCTTACAACTTACTATGTAGACCAGCATGACCTGGAACTTAAAGTCATTTCCCTCTTTCTGCCTCCTCAGTACTGGGATTAAAGATAGGTAAATATTAGCCACTGACTAAATGTTTATTATCTGGCTGGGTATTTTGTCTGGAAGGAATTAATTCCCAGTTAAAAGGCTGGGTAAGAATGAAGGAAGCATTATGGTCTACTTTGGGTCAGTGCTGTAAACATGTGAGATTAACCTTCATGGAGGATTAAAGATAGAAAAGATCCATTTCTTTTTTTTATTTATTTTTTAAATTACACTCATGATATTCATTA
>CABHPH010153787.1:0-28610 GCA_902168325.1 Peromyscus nudipes
CTCTGTGGCATCAGGGTGCAGCTACTTTTGTTTGGTTGCTGTTGGGGCCGAGCAGAGCTGAGGGTTTTCTGTTGGGAAGATGCTGGGATCAGGCTTGCCTGCTACTCAGTCATGGCCTTCCCTTCACAGCAGGGTTGTGGACTCAGAGTGATGGCATGATTCATGATCTTAAATTTTTTTAAAATTAATTAATTAAAAATAATTAAATTAATTAAGAAACTAATTCTTTGAGAATTTCATACCATATATTTAGATTCCTCTTCTTGATGAAACAAATAGAAATTGTAGTCATATTAAGCTTAATTTTTTCTTGCAATTTATTTTAGTGTGTGTGTGTGTGTGTGTGTGTGTGTGTGTGTGTGTATGCGCATGTGTAACTCAGTCAATCAGACTTGGTGGTAAACTTCTGTACTCACTGAGCCAGCTCACTAGCTCTCAAATTTAATCTTTTTAGTCAAAGTATTTTATACAAGCCATTTTTGTGTTAATACTATTTTGGTATCTTTCCCCTGAAATGCCTCTCACACTAATCTATTTCTTTATTCAATTTATGTTTAACAAGTAGTTGTGGGGAATCTAAGATAAATGTATCAAGCCTTGTGATGAGCACTGGAGACACAAAGATCTGTACTTTGGAAACTGATATCATTTAAAAGTTCTTTTAATACTGTAAAATTCTGAAAGCTCCATCCAGATTTTGCTTCCTTGGGTTTAAAAAGTTTTATCACTGTGAAAGGCTTATAAGTTATGATTCAATTGAACTGCTCAACTGCAAAGCAAAACCTATAAAAGCCAGATGAAATGTCAAGGTGAACAACATCTTTCTGTGAATAAATTTTTCTAACTCCATTTTCAGAATAGCTTGGTTTCAGAATTGTGTAAATTAGTAAAGATCAAACAGGTTTGCTATTCTTAAAATGTTAGTTTTTTTTTTTCTTTAAGGGATGAGATTTAAAGAAGTGTTTGTGAGAGATTCTATGGGAACACACACATACATGCTACAGCAGAAGCCTTGAGGGGCTGTGATGAAAATTTTATGTTCTGGAGGGGAGGATTTTGAAATAAAGACAATTTAAATCTTATCTCAATTATAATTTCATTCAAAGGATTATTTGATTGACCATGCAGCAACCTCTTCTTCCCGAGAGCTAGTTGCCCTATGCCAACCAGTTCACCATTCTGACAGAGTTGTGGCGTGTTGTGAGCTATTTAGTTGACCTAAGGTACTTCCTTCACCTATAACCTTATTAAGAGTAACATCCTTTGTCTGATTACTCTGGGTCATAGTGCATCACATATGACAGATATCTATAACTTTGTCAAATGCAAGAATTAGTGACATGCTAGCTTGTCACACATGAGTTATGATGGAGTTTAAAATTACTCCAATTGTTTTCTGAGCTGCTGGAGTGCCAGATCTATTTGTTGAAGTCATGAAAACCGAGAATTAGAAAATATCTTTGAGCCAATCTGTCAATATTATTTTTCTTTTAAAATAGCTTAGTAAGGACAATTTGAAGAGTTTAAAACACTACCTGGTAAACAGCTGGCAGCAAGCTCATTATAGATTCTCGCTATGCTTTCGCAGCTGGCTTGGAATTCACTTTGTAGACCAGGATGGCTTTGAACTCATACAGACCTGCAGGTATCTGCCCCTGAGTGTTGGGAGTAATAGGGTTGTACTGGCTGGTTTTGTGTGTCAACTTGACACACACAAGCTAGACTCATCAGAGAGGAAGGAGCCTCATTTGAGGAAATGCCTCCATGAGATCCATCTGTAAAGCATTTTCTCAATTAGTGATCAATGGGGGAGGGCCCAGCTCATTGCAGCCGGTGCTGTCCCTGGGCTGTTGGTCCTGGGTTCTATAAGAAGGTGGGCTGAGCAAGCCATCAGGAGCAAGCCAGTAAGCAGCACCCTCCATGGCCTCTGCATCAGTTCCTGCCTCTGGGATCCTGCCCTGTTTGAGTTCCTGTTCTGACTTCCTTCAGTGATGAACAGCAATGCTGACATATAAGCCTAGTAAACCCTTTCCTTCCTGACATGCCCTTTTGTCATGGTGCTTTGTCTCAGCAGCAATAGGAACCCTGACTAAGACAAGGGGGCTCCACTATGCTTGGCCAAAAACAGGATTTTTGTCCTAATGAACCATCTTCTGGGAAGTGTGCACGGAAAGTCTTACTTTCGCTGTTCTTAACTCTTCCTCTTCTTCCTCCCGTGTTTTCCGTTATAAACCTGGGACCGCCCCACATTTGGTGATTCCAGATGCCAGTTTTACTCCCCAGCAACACATTTCAGGCAAATGGTATTTTTTTTTTCAAATTTTTCATTTATTTAAAAAAAAGAGCTGGGTATGGTGGCACATACCTTTAATCACAACACTCAGGAGGCAGAGGCAGGCAGGTCTCTAGGGGTTCTAGGCCAGTTTGATTGAGTTCTAGGCCAGCAAGGGCAACATAGAGAGAACTTGTCTCAAAAACAAAACAAAGCAAAACAACTCCCCAAACCCCACAAATGCCTTCCCCCAATCCCAACCCCAAAACACAGAATGAGGGTCAAACATGGAGGTACATGTCTCTCAGCACTCAGGAGGTGGAGTTAGGAGGATTGGGGGTTCTTGGCTAGCCTCAGCAACATGGTGACGACAGCACCAGCCTGGACCACACAGAGAGAGCCATCTAATAAAACCAAGAGCTGACTGTGTTATTCATTGGTAGACTGCTTGTCTAGAACATTCAATGCCCTGAGAAAATAATATTTTAAGTGCAGATCATTCACTTGATAAAGAATTAACCAGGATATTTAAAGTATCATGTCCAGGGTACCATAGACTACCCAGGGATAGGCAACCCCACTCCTCATCAGTATATAATCAGCTAGCAGCATCCCAATGTATCACCAGAGTCAGCTTTGCTAGTCAAACTGAATCTGTTTACTAACACACAGCTCATGAGATAGACATCTCCATCGGTTGAACTTGCTCTTACTCCTAGCAACTTGTAGCTGCTTCTTGGCAAATAGAAAGGTTCTCTCCCTCATTCAAATTTTCACCAATATTTGACTCAGATGGTTGTTCTTGTTTTGAAATTCACGATACCTGGCTTTTAGGAGACTTCTAGTTTGCTTTAGACAGCATCCTCTCTGGTTTACATGGGACTTGTTGCTTGATATCTATAGCTTAGGAAGTTTAGGGTTCGGTCCTCAGTTCACTTAGATATTGAGATATCTTAGATCACTTAGATATCTGCTTAGATACTGCATTCTAGTTTTGCCATTTTAAATGCCACCCATGTGTTGATGGGTCTTATATTTTTAATCTATATTTTGCTCTCTCCATGAGGTACAGACTATTATACCCAGTGATCTGCTTATTGCCTCAAGTTGGGTATAAAATAAACATCTCAAACATAACAACCCCAAAGCCAATCTACTAATTTCTAGTGTCTACCCATGTCTTGCCGACTGGATTCCCTTTTTCTTTTCGGTCTCAAGTCTTGATTTTGTCCTTTTCATTGTGCCCATCAACAAGTCTCATCAACTCTTCTGTCAGGATATATCCCCAAACTCAGGTGATTCTCCTCTGTTCTTTTACAGTGGCTATATAAATCTGGAAATGCCTTGTTAGGTGTAGTTACATAAGTACAGCTTCTTTTGTATTGCTCACTTTTCCATATTATACATATATATGAATTTTCTTCATTATACATATATATGAATTTATAGTACATATACATATAACACACATATACACAGACACATTTATGCCTTGTTAATTTTTTATTCAAAATAGATTTTTTCATATGATATATTCTGATCATAGTTTACCCTCTCCCAGCTCCTCCCAGATCCTACCCACCGAAATCCATACCCTTTCTTTTTCTCACTAGGAAACAAACAGCCAACTAAAAAAACTATCAAACAAACTGGATAGCACAAAACAAACAAACAAACAAACAGAGCCAAAGAAAAAGCCCAAGAAACGCATATGGACAGAGACACACACACTTGCACACACAGAACCCCTATAAAGTCAGAGGACCAGAAGCCACAGTATATAAGAAAAGACTGGTAAGATCTAAATAAGTGCTCACACAAAGCATAATGAGACAAAAGCCCTTCAAAACCACCACGGGGTTCATTTGGTGTTGGTCATCCACTGCCGTACGTGGGACCCGCCCATGAGGGCTCTCGGTAGACCCAGTCAGACTCCATTGGAGAAAACAGTTTTTCTTTGTGAGCAGTTATTAACTGGAGATAGCTTCTGGGTTAGGGATGGGACTTTGTGTTTACTTTCCTTGTCTGGGAGCTCATCTGGCTTAGACCTGTGCGGGCCCTGTGCATGCTGCCACAGTCTCTGTGAGTTCATATGGGTACCAACCCTGTTGTATCTAGAAGGCCTGGTTTTCTTGGTGCCTTCCATCCCCACTGGCTCTTACAATCTTTTTGCCTCCTTCCACAAAGTTCCCTGTGCCCTGAGTGGAGGGAAGACACACTTTTTTTTGCCTAATATACCTGACACATGTTTTTTTCTACCCACCAGGTGGGTCTTTCACACATCACTATTTTCCATGACTCTGGACACACCAACTGAGCATTTTATAATTTAACTCCTTTCTAATAGTATCCGGGGCTGCATAGACAACATAGGTGAGGGACTCAGTCTCAGCCCCGACTTCATATGCCAACTGTAGGTAGTAGGTATTCAGGTTATTCAAACTTCTGTCTTAACTTGACTATAAAATCAATGGTTTTCGCCGGGCGTTGGTGGTGCACGCCTTTAATCCCAGCACTCAGGAGGCAGAGTCAGGCGGATCTCTGTGAGTTTGAGGCCAGCCTGGGCTACCAAGTGAGCTCCAGGAAAGGCACAAAGCTACACAGAGAAACCCTGTCTCGAAAAACCAAAAAAAAAAAAAAAAAAAAAAAAAAAAATCAATGGTTTTCAAGCCCCCTCATCTATTCAAAGCACAATTATCTGTTTCCACAAGAGTGTCTCCTGTGGTTTTTCTAATTGATGTTCATTCTTGGAATCTATGTTTCTGGCTTGCTTTTATAGTTTCTCTAGGGTTGATTTTAGGTGAGAAAACCAGTAGCCCATGCTAATTTGTTGTATTGAGGAGTGTAGTTTAACTTTAATGAGGTCAAAACTCATTTGCTTTTATATAATTCTTGAATGATCAGAGTCATTCTTTTTTTTAAAAGTGAGCTTTTTAATGTCTCTGTCTTTGAACTATGAAATAGTTCATTTATAAAACACCAGAATTCAGTGGAGCTTACCGTTTAGGGAAAGAGTGTTCACTAGTCTGTGAAATACTCCATTCCTCCTGGTTCTTGGCTCTCATGAGAACAAATATGAGCTTTTTAAAAGTCATTATAACTTCCTTTGTCTGCTGGGTAGGTAATCAGAAAACCAGGTTGGATGTCTCCTGCTGTGGCTATCTGTTTAATTTTGACAGAGACTTTAAAACTTATACAATTAGAATGTCCTATCTAAACACTGAAAAGGTTGATGCATTGGGTCTCTTTTTGTTCTATCAGTTTATAAGGATCGTTTTGTGGGATTTTCAATAATTTACTTAAGTTATATTCTTTAAAGTCTTACAGCATGAAATTGTTAGCCATAATTGATAAACTGTCTTCCGACTGAAGATAAGTAGTATGTGATGCGAATGACATGTAAACTACTAGCCTCCAAGATTAACAGCGAAAGGCACCAGAGAGATGGACCTGCCTGTAAAGCACTTGCCACGGAAGCATGAGGACCCAAGTTTAATCCCCAGCACCCATGTCAGAAGCTGGGTGTGGTGATATATACCTGTAATCCCAGACTGGAGAGTCAAACCCGAGGCTCACTAGATAACCAGTCTGCCAAACCAGTGAGCTATAGCTTCATTAAAAGACCTTTTCTCAAAATACAAGATGGCCTCTTTGGCCTCTGGCCTCAACACTTATGTGCACATACACATGCAAACATAAAAATACCCATATGTCACACACACACACACACATATAAACACATAAGCACACATATACCATACACACATCCACAGCAGTATTTAATGACAAGATACTTGTTTATGAACCAGGAAGTGGGGTCTTACCAGACATGCTATCTTCCAGCACTTTGATCTTGGATTTCCTTGTGTTGAGAACTGTGTGCAGTCCATCTGTTTAGCTTATACATTACCTCGTCTAATTGTTTTTCTCACAGCCTGAATGGACTCAGTTAGAAGAAGAGGTAACTAATAATTTTAGGGAAATGATGTTAGGAGAGGCTTCACTGAAGAAATAATATATGAACTCATCTTGAAGAATGAGCAGGAATGCATTACATAAAAATTTAATTTGGGTGTGAAATTTTGGTTTCGAGATATTCGATCACGCTGTGAAACTCGAAGACTGTGTTAATAGAATTAACCTTGGACCAGGGGGTGGAGACAGCAACTAGCTGAGAAGAATTAGCCATAGAGAGTATGGAGGACCCAGGGAGATGGATTGAGAGTTGTGCAGGAAGTAGTAGGGAGGGATTGAGAGCCTTTAGTCTTTTTTTTTTGGGGGGGGGACGTGTGGAGAGATGCACTTGCTGGGTCTCCGGTAAAAAGGGGGAAGGTCATCTGGTCACTCCTCCACCACCTCTTTGATCCAGGTTTTTACCTCAATATCTGACTCTTTATTGGTAATAGAACAACTTAGATAAAAACAACAGATTTCCTCTCTGGGAAATGCTCCTAAAGCCCAAGAATATGTGCAGCTTCAAGAGGAGGTGGCCCTAGCTGGGCGGTGTGGTGCACACCTTTAGTCCTAGCACCAGGAAGCAGAGGCAGGAGGATCTCTGAATTCAAGGCCAGCCTGGTCTACAGAGTGAGTTCCAGTACAGCCAGGGCTGCACAGAGAAACCCTGCCTAGAAAAACATACAAAAGAGAGGGTGATCCTGGGTGTGAGTGGGTTGTGTAATGAAGGAGACAGTGGGCGATGGCTTAATTTTTTATGTTTTAAATTTCCATAGAGTGAGGAAAAAGCTAGGCAGCAGTGAACCATCCTAGAAAGCTTCGAGTTATAATACTTCAGAGAAAGGAATGGATACTGTGGTATAGATACTCTGGATACTCTGGCAGTCTTCAGGAGAAATGAAGCTCACCCTTAAAAATGAAGAGTTGAGTGTGTGGGAAAGGATGATGGATTGCTCATTGCAGTACTGCTGTGTGTGCCCAGGAAGGGAAGAACGCCAGTGAGAGGAACACTCAATAGGATCGGATGTCGTGGAGCTCGCCTGGACAGCTTCTTCAGAGACAGAACCATGTACACATATTGTCATTCTTTGGTCAGTGACAGACTGCGTCTACAACAGCGATCTCATAGGACCAGATTTCCTGTGACATCATGGCCATCTTGGTTTGTGTAATCATACTCTATGCTGTTTGCACAGTGACAAAATTATATCAACGCATATCTCAGCACATATGCTTGTCAGTAAGCAACAGATGACTGCATACAAGAACATTTATTAATGGAAATTGATTCATGTGATTATAGAGGTAAGAAGTCCCACGAGACTCCATCTGGGAGCCGGAAACCCAGGAGAGCTGGTGGTATAGTAATGTGAATGTGAAGGAGAGAGAGTCAGGAGTGCCAGTGTCTGATGGCAAGATAAGACGGATGGTCCAGCACAGGAAGGGGTGGGGGAGGGATGGAGGAGAGAGACAGGGATTTTCCTCCTCATTCTATTCTATTTGGGCAATCAGTGGATTGGTTGATATCCACCCACACTGGTTAGGGTTGTTCTTCATGTAGTCTGCCAGTTCAAATACTAATCTCTTCTGGAAGTATCCCAATAGACACACCTAGAAACAATGTGTTACTAGCCCTCTAGGCATCCTGTGTCTCACACAAGTGGTCACACAAAATAAAACATCACAGAGCTCAGGTATGATAAACACTGGAGAGAGATCATCACTGCTATTTCAAGATTGCTTTCACTGGGGGTGGAGGTGGGTCTCAGGAAAAGCAGATGTGTATGAGTTAGGAATAAATGGGGAATAAAGACAGTCGGTAGAAATGCAGAAATAGCTTCCATCTGGATACCTGGCTGTGTGCCAGTGGTGGTAAGTAGTAATAAATCAGGGAACTATTAATGGACGAGCAATGAAAAGAATTTCCATGAATAGAGTTCTTACCATTTGAGGAAACTTTATGGTATTTTTGAGACTCCAGATGCCTTCCAACAGAGGGGCTGACAGGGAATTCGGGCTGCTGGGAGGTACAAGTGTGTCAGTACCAGTGACTTTCAAAGCTTTTTGACAGTGATCCTCAGTAAATAGGTGATTTTTAGTTATGCCCAATGACACATATATGCTCAAACACATAATGGAAATGAGAAACTACTGCCTTACTATAGTAGAGACACTGATATTTTCCTTGGTAATTCCATTTTTTTAAAATTTATTTTAACTTTCATTGATTCTTTGCAGATTTCCTATCATGCATCCCCCTCCCCACCTCTGCCCCTGCAACCTCCCCTGCAAAACAAAACAATTTAAAAGAAAACTCCCAAACCAAACAAAGCAAACAAACAAAACAATAAAAAACCAAAGCAAAAACAGAAAACAAGCAACCCGAACAACCGACCAACCAGAGAGGAGAAGGATGAGTCCCACAGTTCACCCTTTAGTCCCCTGCCTCTTCACTGGAAAATGTTCACTGCCAGGAGTCATGGGACTGGTTGGAGGACTTACTGGGGCTCCTCTTGGGTACCCTGTTGTCTGTCTCGGATCTGTAGGTTCGTCCTCCTCACATGCTCCAGCAGTTCATGGGGCGGGCCAACTCACAGCCCTGGTTCTTGGCCTGGTGGTCGGTGGCCTGGTGAGCCCGCCAGTTTTCCCCAATTGTCACCACCTGGGTGAGCTCTCCAGCACTGCCTTGGCCAGCCCACCCAATGCAGCCTGCCGCAAGGAGCGGAGTGGTGGGGGGGCACTTCTCCTGCTCTTGGGCTTTTGGGTCCAGCTCACTCACACTCACACCCCTGGGGCCAACTCCACTGTCTTGCCCAGGCAAGGTGCAGGGCCCTCTCTCTCATTTGCTGTAGGGGAATATGGGGGCGTGGTCAGCTCTCCTGTTCTCATGCCCTCAGGGCTGGCTCACTTGCATTCCCCCCCCACCAATAACACTGTTAGCTCTAGTTTGCTGTCCTGGCAGGGTGTAGGGTCAGCTCTCCTGTTTGCCCTATCTGGTGAGGGACACTCTTGTGACCCCGATGCCAGCTCTCTAGTCTGCTGCAGGTAGCAAGGGGGTGGGGAGGGCATATTTCCCTCACCCATGCCACCACATGGCAGACTGGGGCCCGGGTGTGTGTGTGTGTGTGTGTGTGTGAGCGTGTGAGCTCTACTGTTCTCACGCTCTCAGGGGCCGCTCACTTGCACCACCATCAACAGGGTCAGCTCTAGCGTACTACCCAGGTGAGGTGCATGCCCAAGGTGAGGGGTGGGGCCATCTTTCTTGACTGGGGTCGGGCGGAGTGGGGGATCTTTCTTGACTGGAGCTCTCCTGCTGCAGTATCCAGTGAGGGGCAGTGTCAGCTATCCTAGGGCCGGGGAGGGGCAGGGCCAGCTCAGTATGGCTCTTGGATTTCAACATGCTCTGTTCCTATGACACCCCTTTCTCGTGGTAACACGGGCAATGGACATCAACATAGACCTCAGCCTCAGCAGGACCACAGACTCAGACATGGCCCTGGCCAGCTTTCCTGGCCTGGATGACATCATGGCCCTAGGCGGCAGTGCAGATCACTCAGATCAGCATGGCCCCACAGCAGCACATCCCCTGGACACCTACATGACCAAAGGTTGTGGTCTAGATCCCCAGACATCTCTGGGGTCTCTGGTGGCAACATGGGCCACGGACATCAACACAGAACCTGGCTGTGGCAGGACTACAGACCCAGACATGGCCCTCAGCAGCAGCCTAGACCCAGATGTCACCATGGCCTCAGGTGGCCGTGCAGGCCACTCAGATCGGCACAGCCCCCAGAGCAGCATGGCTCTTGGACCCCAACCTGGCTCCAGGTGGTAGCCCGGACTGCAGTCCTCTGCATGGCGCTCAGTGGTGAAGGAGCCACAGACTTCATTCCTCCTCAGCTGCTTCAGGGCCTCGAACCAAGACTGGCCCTTGGGAGTAGCCCAAGGTCCAGAAATGACCCTGCGCTCAGGGCTAGCAGGCCATTTACATTAGCCTGTTCCTCACACCCACACCTCTTCAGATCTGCCTCTCTCCCTAGCCCACGAACCGCCCCACCTCTCTCTCTCTCTTCCACCTCCCTACCCTGTACCCACTCACCACAATAGTGTCTGACTGCCTGGCACCATAGGCACCAGGCGGGCACTTGGTTGAGACCTGACCCCGCAGATCATGGCATGGCATGGAGCTGTTGCTGAGTCGCAGCCAGGGTTAGAGACCCTAGACAGTGTTTGGTTGAGTCCTGCTCTGGCCGCCAGCCACAAGGCATGGCAGGGAGCTCTTGCTTTTGCTATGATTCAGTCTGGGGCTTGTTAATTTCATTTTTTGAAAGTTAATTATGATTTCTTGTGTACAGTGCATTTCAACTTTGGCCTTTCTCAGTCTGAAGTTTGATTGCCCAAGATTTATTTTGACCACGGAAAGGATTATATAACCTAAAAGCATTTTTGGTATTTATAGAACTTTTATTAATTACTTAATTTGCAACTAATTTATAGACTTTCTAAGTTTAGTTTTATGTGAAACAAAAATAAGCCCCTTTAGAGGATAGTTGACTTGTTCCCATAATTCAGCGGGATAGACCAAGTCAGTTGAACAGTGGGTCCCATTTGCAAGCTTAATTGTATTTTCGGAAGTCTCCTAAATGGCAGCTAACAAATTTAATATATTTCGTTTTCCTTGAAGTCCTTCCAATGCCTTTCTAGGCAAACTATTAGTCTATCAAGGAACATTCCCTTAAGAATTTGACTGTTACCAGTCTAATAAATTAAAGTTAGAAATGGACCAAAATCTCAGGCTCCTCTGGGCACATCTGTGATGTGAAAAAATAACCCCTGAACTTAGTAATGTAGTTTCATAAATCTCTCTGGAAAAGAATGAACAATTTTGATTATATTATACTATTAAACAATTTACCTGACAAATTCATTTATTTACAAATACACATATTTTTTAAAAAATGAAAATATTTTTTCATAGATACATAAATGAGATATGGTCATATCCTCTTCCATTCCTCCCCTTCAACTCCCCTCAGGTAATCCTAATGTCCTCTTTTTTTTGTTTTTATTGTTTTGATAACCCACCAAGTCCAATTATTGTTGCTCATATGTGAATGGGTGTGGGGCCATCCAGTGTAGTGTGGAAACCTACCACTGGCTACACCCTCAAAAGAGAGTGGCTCTCCCTCTTCCAGTAGCTATCATCAGCTGATAGCTCTTCAACAAGGGGCAGGGCTTGGCCAGGCTCTCCCGACACCTGTGCCGTGCTGTTGGCTGGACTGACCTGTGCAGGTAACCATGGCTGCTGTGAGGTGATGGGCCCATCGTGCTGTTTCCAGAAGGCAGCATGCCACAGTACTTCTCCCCAGCCTCCAGCTCTCTCAGTCTTTTAGCCTCTTCTCTGTCATGTTCCCTGAGTCTCTGTGTGTGCAGTGTGTGTTGGCATGTGTTGTGTGCGTGTAGTTGATAAAGATGTCTGAGTTAGGGCAGAACACTCAGCCTCTTTTTCTCAGCACTTTGACCATTACACATCTCTGCACTGACTACTGCTCACTACAACAAGACACTGACCATGTGGCTGTTCAGTTCTCCTAGCAACCTTGGTGGACAGACTACTCTTAACCTCATGTGTGTTTTTAGTATCTTTGTCAAAATTCACACTTGTGATCCCAGCACTTGGGAGGCTTGCCAAGAGCTCAAGGCAGTGAGACTTTGTCTCAAAAAACCCAAACTCAAACCAACAGTAATATTAACAGCACAAGCAAACTGGCTGCAGATGCATAGGTTTATTTCTGGACTCTATAATCCAAGTTTTTAGTTGTAGCTGGAAGTTTTCCTGTGTCCCGCCCAGCCCCCAGCCTCTCAGCCCCAAATAAACAGAGGCTTATATTAGTTATAAACTGTATGGCCTATGGCTCAGGCTCATTATTAACTAGCTCTTATAACTTAATTTAACCCATTTTTATTAATCTATGTTTTGCCACATGGCTTCATGGTGTAACCTGTTCTCTCACATCTTGCTTCTCCTGGCAGCGGCTTGCAGCGTCTGCTCCCACTCCACCTTTCTTCTCTCTCTTTCTCTCTTGGATTTCCTACCTGGCTCCATTCTGCCCTGCCATATGCTAATGCAGCTTTATTTGATAACCAATGGGAGCAATACATATTCACAGCATACAGAAAGATATCCCACAGCACTTCCCCTTTTCTGTCTAATCAAAAAGGGAGGTTTTCATTTTAATATAGTAAAATTGCATATAACAAAACAGTTATCAAGCAAGAATTACAGTTACAATATCTAGTCTATTTGTATTTGGCAAAATTAAAGAAAATATTCTATCATCTATCCTTTATTTGTGAGTCTAAAATTTCATATCTGATTTACCTTTTATCATAACTAAGGAAAACTGTAATTATAACTATCTAGTCTTAAACTCCATCAAAGACCCCAGAAGGATATAATATTATCTGAGTAAATAGGAAGTGCATTGTAAGCAACTTCCAAAATTCTAGAAATGACAGAGACATCTGGCTGCCTGGACAGTCACCCAAAGTTCCTCTGCAATGTTGGGGTATCCATCTTCATCCTACAGGCCTAGAGTCTCTGGCATAGCTTTCAGTGAAGCAGGAAATTTTAAGGACTGTTCAGCCCATTTTGGCAAAGTTCATCAGTTGCTTCTCCCTGTGCCCTGTAGAATGTCTGGCAGTCTCCTCTGTGTAACAGGATCCTGAAGAACTACCTCACCTTGCAAGTTCAGTGGTCACCTTCCTATGGGTCCTACACGTCCGGTTTATACAACATACTGTCAAGCAGTCCAGGCAAGAGCACTTTTCTTGCTCAAATGGCTAACTTTTGCCATAAAGCAAGCAGATTCCATAATGAGTTTCTTTGATGCCCATCATCTTCTTTGAAGTAATTGGTGCTGCCAGGAGCAGATGTGTCTCACTGTTCAGAAAAGTCTAAGTTGTTAAAACATTTTAAATGCCATATTCTGCAGGTCTTTGAAGTGTTTGAAGATTACCTACCTAATTGAAATATATCTTTGTATACCTAGAAAATTTAACTAACATGACTATAAGTTTGATTATCATAGATGACTATTAATCTCGCCTTGAGGTCCTGCCCTTTCCCTTCATGATGGTCTACGATTGCGCTTAATAAACCCTTTACCCCTAAGTTACTTTTAGTCATGGTGTTGATCACAGTGATAGAAACCCTACAGTGCAAAGTAAACTGCAGGAATGATGAGCTACGCAAGAAATGAGGCCAAATCCAAGACCAGCCTCTCTCCGTGCGTGATTAAAACACTCTTTGAGAGCCAGGCTTAGTGTTACACACTTTTAATCTCAGTGCTCAAGAGGCAGAAGTAGGAGGATTATGTGTTCCAGACAAGCCTATTGAGACCCAAGCACACAAACACTCATGCACACACTGAAGCACGCATACACACACACACACACACACACACACACGTGCACATGCACACACACACACACACACCTGAGAGACCAGGCATAGTATCACACACCTACAGCTACTCAGCAAGTTTAGGTAGGAAAAGCACTTGAGCCTTGGAATTTGATAACAGCCCTAGCAACACAGTTGGACTACCTCTGCAAAAATATGTTTGGAGTGGGGCTTAGAAAGATGGCTCTGTGGTTAAGAGAACTGTCTGTTTCCTGAGAACCTGGGTTCAATTCTCAGTGCCAACATGGCAGCTCACAACCATCTGAGTGAGTCCAGTCCCAGGGAATCCAACACCTTCTTCTGGCCTCAGCAGGCACTGTACACAGATATATATTCAGGGAAACACTGATACACATGGAAAAAACATAAAAAGATGTTATTTGGAGGCCTTGGACTGTGGTTCAGCTGGCAGTGCACTCACCTACTGTGCACAAAGCCCCTGTTAGATTTCCAGCATCACGTAAACCTAGCATGGGGCACACACCTGCAATCCCAGCACTTAGGAGGGAAAGCAGAGGTTGAAGATCCTTTTGAAGGTTATATAGCAAGTTTGAGGCTAATATGAGATACAAGAGACCCTGTCTATGAAAAACAAAAAACAAATGAACCAACTAAATGCTGTGGGATGTCTTTCTGTATGCTATGAATATATGTTACTCCCATTGGTTAATAAATAAAGCTGCACTGGCCTGTGGCAGGGCAGAATGGAGCTAGGAGGGAAATCCAAGAGAGATAGAGAAGAGAGGCAGGGTTGGAGCAGTTGCTGCAAGCCTCGCCAGGAGAAGCAAGATGTGAGAGAAGAGATAATTCCATGAAGCCACGTGGCAAAACATGGATTAATAAAAATGGGTTGAATTAAGTTATGAGAGCTAGTTAATAATGAGCCTGAGCCATAGGCCATACAGTTTGTAATTAATATAAGACTCTGTGTGTTTACTTGGGACTGAGTGGCTGTGGGACTGGGTGGGACACAGGAAAACTTCCAGCTACATCTGGAGCCCAACGTGGGGCATGAACCTACAACCCTGAGATTAAGAGTCTCATGCTCTACCAACTGAGCTACCCGGGCAGGATAAGGTTAGGTGGTACATTCAAACTGAAGAAGGGTGGAGTTGGGGGAGATGTGAGCCCACTGCTGAAGGATCAACAAGATGCCAGCAGACTGGTAACACCACAGCCACATGATAACATAGATGAATAGGAATGAGTTAATTTAAGATGAGAGAGCTAGCTAGCAAGAAGCACCACCTCCTTCGGGCCATATAGCCCAAGGTCATGGGCAGAGCAAATATCACTACAAATGTCTTATTGGAACACAGCTTAGCTTCTCTTTTTACATATGTGTATATATAATGTATATAAATTAAATATATAATTTTTAAGATTACATTTTATTAATTTGGGGGAGAGGGTAGCATGTGCCATGACAAATGAGGAGTTCAGAGGTCAACCTGTGGGAATGTGTTCTTTCTCTACACTTAATGGTTCCTGGAGATCAAACACGTTGTCATTAGGCTTGGTGGCAAGCACCTTTACCTACTGAGGTAGCTCTCTGACCCTAATTTACATTTACAATTAAGATTCATGTGTGTATGCATTTGTGTGTCTGCCACTTACGTGCTGGTGGGTGAGCGGGCTAGTGAGGGTGTTGGAGCTCCTGGAGTTTAGTTGTTGTTGGTTCTAAGCCTCCCATTGCGGTGCTGAGAACCAAACTTAGGTTCTGTGGAAGAACTCTTAACTGTTGAGTCATCTCTTCAGCCCCTTTATATGTTTTATGGCTGCCTTTTATGTCAGTGGCAGAAGTGATTAGTGTGACAGAGACTGTATGTACCACAAATAAAAAAAAAAGTATTTATGATGTGGCACTTTAGAGAAAAGCATTGCCCCTATCTAGCTAGTGTGCAAGGACAGGGTTAGGGGTCTTCAACCCCTCCAAATGGTAATGGGATTGTTGCTAGTAAGGAGAAATATAGGAAAATGAATTTTATGCGTGAGCAAATGAGCAGGAAGCCAAGTTGTACTGAGGATCCAAACAGCACTTGGAGACTGTTCGGAGGCATCTCTGCCGGTTTTCATCGGTCATTGGCACCGCCTGGGTACCCAAGCCAGAGACCCGGTTTACATCCTGAACGCGTTTCACCCTCACCCTGCTCTGTGTCGCCCGTGTGTACACTTGTCCATCTCCACTGCCGTTATCTCAGCCTTGGCTGCCAGATGTGCTGCACACTTGCCTGGAGTGTTGGAACATTTCCTCACAGCTGTTCCCATCTCCAGACACTCTTCTTTGTGAGTTCTCTATCTGACAGGGTGGCATTTTAAAGGGTCCCCAGCCCCCTGTTTACACACTTCAATGCCTTTCTGTGCCTTTCAAAATAAACCCGAAGTCTGAGCATAAATCACAGAGCCCTTTGCCGGTGCTTTGTTCAGCTAACATCTCTTTACCCCTCAGACCCCAGCTCATTTACCACTTCCTCTGGGGCTCCCTCTCTGCACACAATTTGGAGTTCAGTCACAGTCAAACATCCTCGAGAGGCCCTTGCTACTTTCTTGGTACAGATGGGAGCATACTACATCGTGGTTGTATAATTATCTGTCTGGGAAGCCTGGCATTGTGAGGGCAAGGACCATGTCTTCATTAATTGAGGACCCAATAGGGAGGAATACAGCTCCAGTTTCTGTTGAAAAAATCACTTGCAGCGCTACGTGAGTGACTAACATTTTTAAAGTAATTATCCAAGTGTAAGCAGCAGGGTTCAGAGATTTTAAGCTGAGTTCCTTATTCCTCTATACTGAAATTATTTGTGTTGTTTTAAGACTCTTCACCCATTCAGTAATTTGGAAACAAGACCTGTAATAATGAGACTAGAGATTTGAAAAACATTATTCACAGTGGGGGGAGGACTCCTAAAGGCAGGATCACAATGGCAAGAGCCACTCACTTCAAGAAGAAAAGGGTTTTCTGAATTTTAACGGATTATCTTTAATAAACAGCACTCAAAGCTTGGAGGACTCAAGAAGAATCCTACTGAGGCCGTCAGGTCAGTGTGGGGAGGATAAGGGATGGGTTATGTGGGAGGAGGGGACTCCTGCTTTGACCTAGACTGAGAAACCTAGAAGGAAGGGAGAGGCCAGTGGAGGGGGAGCTGTGAGGGAGAACATCCCTATCATCCTTTCCCAGGCTGTGGTGGCCAATCTTATCCCCAGCTCTACAGACCCTGGAATCATGGAGGAGACACAGCGCTGTGCATGTCTTTGAGGGTTAACAGAGAGGAAGACCTACCTCAAGCTGGGTTCCGTCCACCACTTAGATATGAGGAGGTGCAAGGAAAGAGCGGTGTCGCTGCCTGCCTCTACTTCTTGCTGAGCTGATGTGCCCATTGCTACCACTGCCACCTTTTGCGGACACCAGGCTTCACGGGCTTTCCAAGTACTGAAGACCAGCACCTCTCAGCACCTCTCAGTACCTAGTTGGGATTGCTGACTTATCCAGCTCCATGGTTTGTGCAACCACAAGACTGTCACCAGCCTCCTCAGCACCAGGCAGTCACTGTTGAACTACCCAGTCCATACTGAGTCAACTAATCTAGTAAATCTGTCTTTAAAATATACATGCATTCTATAGCTCCTGCTCTTCTAGAGAAGCCACCATATACAGTTTAAGTCATCTGTGGTAACAGAAACTCTAAAATGATGTTGAAAAAATCTGAGTAGGTAGCTCAGTTGGGAAAGCATTTGGTTAGCTTACACAAGCCCTGTGGCTGATCCCCAGCACTGTATAAATTGCCCACGGAGGTGTACATCTATAATTCCAGCTTTTGGGTGATGAAGGCCAGAGGATCCGGAGTTTAAGGACATCCTCAGCTACAAGGTGAGTTCAAGGCCAGCCAGGGAATCTGGTACCCTATGAGAAAACAACAACGAATGTCTGAGTAGGACTTGTGTTCTGTTTTCCTTTCTGTCACTCAGGGCAGGCAGGAGCCTCCTGCAGAAGCCCTGAGTTTAGTATGATGCTAGGACAGCTTGGCTCCTTGTTGGTTGAATACAAGTCTTAATGATTTGTGTGAACAAGCTTGATAGAAGGGAAAAGATTGCTGTAGTTTATGTATTGTCTCCCGCAAAGTCCATGTGTCAACTCTACCCAGGGGGTGGTGTTAGGAGGTGGTGTCAGTGTTTAGAGAGTAGGGCCTAAGGGAGGTCCTTAGGTCATAGAGGGCTTGCTCTCAAAAGAGCCTGCAGAACCTGCCCATTCTTTCTGTCTTCTTCCTGGTTTAGGATTCAGGCACCCATATGGCACATGCTCTGGTCTGATAGTCTTCCATCTTTCCTAGAGGCCAAAACAAATGGAATCTCCACTCTTAAATTTGAAACTTCAAACTGTGATCTGAATAAAATGTTAATCTTTTTAAGTTTTAGAGGGAGGATTGGTGGGCAAAGGAAACATTTAGTAGAACCTGACTAGTCTTTGACTGTTTAACTCAAGCATCTAGTATAGTTCACTGGTGCATAGCCACAGCTAATACTTATGAATGGACTGAATATTAATAGGGGAGAACAAGAGAATGATGAATTTATTGAAAAGTAATTTGTGAATGAAACTGTTACATTGATACTTGACCTACAATCTCTCAACTGGGAAATTGATCCTAAACCTTTATCTTAGAGAGGGCAACGCTCACTCTAGCAGGAAGTCATAGTCATTATCTCCTTGTCTTGGAGATGGCTCCAAGTCCATGGGTTGTCTCGGTGAAACGCTGACCCTTTCTGGTCCTACTGTTAATGTCCAGTGCGTCACCACAGTTTGTGGTGCTCACACAGCGATCGACACATGGTTGTTGAGCAGATTGCTAAAAAAGTCATCTAATGTCCAAATTAGAAAACCTTGGAGGAAGGAAGAACTCCTTCTTCCTTAAAATCATATTTGGATCAGTTTTCTACAAGACATTTGGTGTAAGATAGGTGTTTATAGTATTTGTTGAAATAATTGACTGAAAAGAAAAATATGAAGGAAAAGGAAATTTTACATCTTGTACACTACCCCCAAAGAACCAATGTTGACATAAAATTTATTTTTCCCTCTGTGGCCTTCAGTATTATTTCTTAATTTGATTTTGTAATGAAACCCTGTGTCCAGATTCACTGACAGCACGAAAGGAGAACTTAAACCAATCAGCCTTTCCCCAGCTGATTGATTTCTAGGGAGAATCTCTGTCAAGTGAGACATGGAGGGTGTAAATGAGAGCAAGTGAAGTCTGTGTTCTGCACAGGAGCAGAGAGATGTAGCTGTCAGGGTGTGTGACAGGAGCCTACACTGCACCCTTAGTTTTGGTCAGCGTGTTTTCTCCCTTGGAGGTGTATGGATGTCACTCATGGATATGCATTTCACTTCTTGTGTTCTGCTTGGTCCGTTGCCTACCTCTTTCTTGATGATCTTGTACTTTACTGCACAGGCTGAGGAGGCTGAGGAGATCTGGCTCTGATGCCTCTTGCTATTGACTTGTCCTTGACGGTATGAGAGGCTTTTGCATCTCCATTCCATTCTCCATTTAGCCAGCCCGAGTTCTCGCCCTGCAACTGCAGCTTGGGGCCAGCTTCCCGTGCCATGGGTTCTCATCCCAGCACCTCAGCCTCATAGGAGCAGAGGGACAGCCCTGTCTCTAGCTGACCATGCTACCCAGATGTCTCTCAGCAGAGCCTGAAACAGGAAATTGCGCCCCCCCCCCAGCCCACGAGCCAGCTTATCTCCCCTCCTTCCCCTCCATTTTTGTCCCTCAAACCACAGAGCTCTAAATGATGGGATTCTTGCCTGCTCTCTTTTCTGATTAAGATATTCCTTGTCATTTCCTTAACTTTCCAAAATAAATGTTCGCCTCTCCATTTCCTGAAAGCTAAGATTATGAGTGGGCACAGGGAGAAAGACATCTCCTTACTGACAGGGAACACCAGGAGGCCGTTTGGGAGGGACCAGTGGGTGCGCTCTGAGATGACGCTGCAGCCGAGTTCTTGGCGTTTCTGTGGGTTCACTGGGTGAAGAAACTCTATAGCACTGCTTTGTGAAGCAGGAGGCTGGAAATTAATATTAATACATCCTCTAATGATGCAAGTGCTTTAGTGATTGGGGTTAGTATTTAGGGAAGTAGGGTGTATCGGCTTCGTTCTGAGTTCTGGGGACCCATGCCTCAACTGCCGTATAGTAACTAAAGTTTATACCTTTCTATAACACTGCAATTCCACTGTTGGTTTTGCTTACACGTCTGTTTTTCTTTAGGTTGATATGAACTCTGGTAAAAATTTTGCTTTTCCTCCCTCACAGTTCTTATCTCTGGGTCCACAGCAGTTAGCTTACCACTTTGCGCAGGGTTCATCATTGACATCTCTAGTTAGCAGGTAACACTTTAAACCAAAAAGCGGTAGTATTCGAAAAGGCCACAAGGTGGGCTCCTTTCACTGTGGAAGTTCGTGAAACACTTCTGAATTATTATATTAACATTACTTTTTCTGCAAAAATAAGAGATTTCATAATGTATATTCTTGAATTTGAAGGAGGAATTAAAATGCTTTTAGTGTTTAGCTAGTTTCTTATTCATCTAAAATTATATTAAAGTCATAGTATTACTTATCATTTTCTCTTGTGGCTTTGAGAAATAGTAAGATTTAATCTTTATTGTTCTTTCCATATTATCTTTATTATAAAATTGAAGTAAGTCTCTCAGTACACATGGGATAGTAGATGGTATTTCTCATTCTTAGACTTCAAGACGGTGACTTTTTTTTTAAATGAAGCCTCACTAAATTCAGCGTTCCCTTGCTGTTTCTTGAAAACTGACTCTGTGCCAGGCAAGCTGCTTGTAATCTGGAGACATCAGTTGCAGCATCATAATCCACACACCGAACCCTGAAAGCCCCGCTGCCCAAACCTGCCCTGAGTGCTGGGGAAAAGGTCAGCTTCTGAGGAGATGGATGTAAAGGTGTCCACAGAGACCCGTGTCCCACTTCAGAGCAGCTGTGGATTGCGGCCCGAGGCTTCCAGACACGCTTACCAATTGTGAAAGCTGCCGGGACCTTCAGACTGTCCACGCAGCTGCCGTGGTTTGTCCCAAGCACTCTCCACTTTCAAAGCAACACATTTTCTTTTTCTTCTTTTCACTAAACTGCCAGCACGGTCTTCATGATTAGAGGCTGTGTGTGTCATGCTCCCCTCATTTCCACTCTTGCCACTAGGAATTGTATAAAGGCTTTAAAAAAGTTTTTAGAAAGTTATTTGTCTGACGCATCTTCTTGCAAAGTGTAGCCCTTGAAGTATAGTTCACAGTGCTAATGCTGTGTGTTAGCACTGTCTGTGCACCTAATAAATGAAAATATGTCGAAACCCTCCTGCATTTGGGTAAAATAAAGTTTCTGAAGATCTCAGCTTTGAGGGCGACTCCACACATGGTGGTAGCCCACCACCAGTTTCGGCTCTAGCTTGTTGGAAGGCTTGAGCTGTCTGTCCATCACAGTCTGGGTTGACTGTTGGTTGTTTGCGGCACTACACAACAAAATCCACTAACAAGAGTTTTATTAAGATAAGGTAAAGAGACAGAGGTGCACAGGCCTGTGGAAAGACACGTGAGTGAAGTGGGTCCAGGAATCATGGCACCGACTTATAAAGGCTGGGCCGCGCCTGCGCACACAGGTCCATGTGGCTATTCCACGCATGCGCATAGATCACATGGTTGCGCTGTGCGCTTTACGCAACCACGCAAAGCCACGGGGTCCTGATCACGCGAGTGGTTTTGACCCGGAAGTTACTAGGCGGAAGTGACTAGGTCCTGTCGGGCATGCGCGACCATGCCCAACTGTGGGGGCATGTTGTGAATTCATATCAATGACTGCAGTTAGGAAGCTGTGTGAACATTTCCGAGTTGCAGTGCTAGGCACCAGCACATTCTGCTTTCTGACCTGTTTCTTCATGAACTCAGTTTGTCTGTCAGAGCTGCTGTGTCTGTGCTACTGTCTTAGTAAATGTGTGTACGCTATTGTTGTCTGTTATTGTAGAAAGTGGCCTATGGATCTTCCATAGTGCTTTATATAGTCAGCAGATTCTTTATAAGTAAATGCATTTTTAAATAAAAATTTAGAATGCTTGTATGTTAACCCTTTGAGATTTTACACCTCTGGGGTCTTTCAGGATTTCAGCATTTGGCATTACAGTATTGAGAGGTATGTCTCTCTCTATTATGGTCCAAACTCAATGTTAGGGAAGTCTGTCTTGAATGTTGACATTTGTTCACTAGGCTGGGAAACTGGGACGCAAAGTGAGAGACTTCCTAAATCTTCTTCAGATATGGAATCAGGATGGATTCAGGTAATAATCTATTGATACAGCTTTTGATGTGTGCTTTTTTGGGGGTGTATGTGTGATAGGTCTTAACAATTTTGTCCCTTAGAAAAGCCATTTAACAGATGACCCTCTGGTACCTGTCACATATCAGGAGCTACAGTCACAGAACTATGAAAGGAACAGACTCTGCCCCAAGGCATCTCTAGGCCTACAAACCTAGAGGATGCCTGTTAGTGTGTAGTGAAGGTGTGTTTGGGGGTGCAAGGGAGGGGAGGGATTGGAGAGGGAGGGGAGGAGTGGGAGAGGGAGGGGAGATGCTAACTAGCTGACCAGCCTCTTGTTCTCTTGACTGGAGCTGATTTCCAGGCCTTCTTAGGGCATGGTTATTCAGGTGGTTTGCTCAAAAATGGCCCCCATAGGCTCATAAGGAGTGGTATTATTAGGAGGTATGTCCTTGTTGGAGTAGGTGTAGTTTTGTCAGAGGAGGTGTGTCACTAAGAGGCGGGCTTTGAGGTCTCAAATTCTTCAGCCGGGTCTAGTGTGACATTCACTTCCTGCTCAAGATGTGGAACTCTCAGTTCCTTCTCCAGTACCATGTCTGCCATGGGGTCAGAGAGATGGCTCAGTAGTTAAGAGCACTTGCTGCTCTTGCAGAGGACATAGGTTCAGTTCCCGGTACCCACATGGCTGCAGACACTGCACACATGTAGTGCACATACATGCACGCAGGTACTCATGCAGACACAAAATAAAAACAATTTTTTAAAGGAAAAAGATAAAATATGTGCAGTACTAAAGGATTCATCCTCTATCAACATTGCGTCTTTGCAGTGGTTGATATTAGCCATCTAATGTCCTGGCCTCTCTCGGAGAAAGCACTCACTGCTGTTCATCTTTGTAACATCAGGAAGGACTGTGGCTCAGTGTAAGCAGCTGGCATGTGCTGAGAGGCAGCAGGAGCACCAGCGCTGGAACTGGCTGTTCTGTGTGAAGAGGTGCAGGTGAGTTCTATTAGGGTGGCTCCAAGTCAAGCAAGACATCCAGGCACCTGTTGACACCATATTGTGTCAACTACACTGAGAGCCCAATGTCAGGCAGTGAGGGAAGTGTGGAACCAATGAAACTCTCTCCCTCAAGAGGTCCAGAACTCAGGACGCCATGGCCAGGGCTTACAGGATGCCTCACATAATTCACATCCTGTTTAAAGTCTATCCAACATGACTACTGAAGCTAATGATTGAGCATTTGAACAAAGCAGGGAGAGGCGCCTGTTCTCAGCTTTCTGTCCTCTCACTACAGTCCCAGCTGACGTTTTATAGAGGAAATTCTTCTCTGAGGGATAGAGACCATTCCTACTACCACACCTTCCCCAGGTCTTGAGCCTGACGGAAGAAGGGCTTATCTACCTGTCTAGACACAAGTGTGGATTCAAGCTTACACAGTGCTTTCTCGTCCTGCTGCCTGCCGCTTGGAAAGACAGGACAATTATGCGGACATGAGAAGAGAGAGGAGCCTTTCAAAGAGGAGTCTGGTTGAGATCTCTTGCCAGTAGAGGAACAAGAATCCTAGCACAATTAACAGCCACTTTAGGGCTGTCTCCCTTCCTAAGGGTACTTGTAACTCTTCAGGAATCCCCCAAGAAAGACCATTTACAGAGAGAGTACGTATCCTAAACCCTTGTGCCACCCCACCCGAGTGGGTTTTGCTTTCACCTTATCACGTTGTAAAACTCTTGAACCACCTCGCTTACCACATTTATCAAAAGAAAGAAAAAAAAAGAAAAAAAGGGAAAGATTTCTTAGTAAGTTATGGAGATTTAACTTGAGAGCCGCCAAAATAGCATGTATGGCTAACGTTAAGACAATTAATTGGAACTCTCCCTTGAAAAGCCTGTGCCCACACTTGGGATGTCTTACTCTCTGGTTCTCCCTTGAAGAGCCCGAACCCACACTTGTACGTCCCTTATCTTCCCTGCTCTCCCCTGGGAAATATGTACCCACACTTGGATGTGTCTTTCTTTATGACCACCTCTCTTTCTTCTAACCCTTATGCTTAAAGTCTGTACTAAATTATCTTGAACGGAATCTCCCAACTCTACTAGGCCTGATGCTGTAGATGTATATTTTTTTCATTTGAGTCACGAGTCGCACTTTGACCTGAGTCAAGATTCTGAAAGATGAGGGAACTCCTCATGCTTCGGAGGATGACAGTGTGGTGCTGTGCCTCTCTGCCCTCTCACAACTGAACGGCTCACCTGGGAGCTGTCTATCTGGTCATGGTCCCTGTCCTCATAAATCTGTAATACAAGAAGTACAAACGTCTTGAGGTTTTCCTAAAAACCAAAGGGAGTTTTGATTATTATAGGATTTAATGACTTTCCAAAATTCTTTCCACAATTTAGGCTGTCTTGAAGGAAAGTAAGTAAAGAAAAAAGTAAATTAAAATTATACACTGACCTTTTGACACAAGGTAATGTCATGTGTGCACGATATAATATATTCCTCACATAATACTCATTTACCAGAAAATCCTCTGGTAAGATTTGAGTCCCTCTGAGCCCAGCTACTTTGTAGTTTGTCATCAGAAGCAAATGATAAGAACAGATTCTGTGTACAGAGTGTTTTCTTAATAAAGTTCTATGACTACTTTTATGCCTCCTGAGATTAGCTTTCCATCAGTACAATAGCAAATAACCACAAGCTCCAAGACAAAAGATAGCACACATCTGTCATCTCTCAGCTCCGTAGGCTGGAGTCTTGCAAGGGCTCTCTCTGGGGCGGCAGCGCCAGGTTCCTTCTGAGAGCGCTGGTCTAGCAGACAAGGTCTCCTTGCCCTTTCCAGGGTCAGAGGTCATCTGCACGGCCTAACTCCGGAACTCTTCTCCCATGTTCAATACCCACAACGTCACGTGTCTGTGACTTTCTTCATCATTGTCCTTCTTTAACCACAGCCAGGAGAGGGTCTTCTTTTTTGAATATTGCAGAGATGGACTGAGTCTGCCGGGATAATCCGAGTGATTTCTGTCTTGCATGCTCTTGGTACCCTAAGTAACATTTTCAAAGTCTCTTTGCCATGTGAGAGGACATAGCCACTGTTTCCGGGGATAATGACGTAGCTATTTTAAGACCATTATTTTGCCCACATGCCTTTCTCTAAAAACTAGGATGAAAGAAAATTGGATGCATGTAAATTCTGTGCAGGAATCTTTCTGCTTCTAGTTTCAATATATATGCGTGTCTCTGTAAATAAAGGGAAAAGTCATTTTACACTTTAAATAAAGTGAAGAAAAATTTAATTTTGTCTCTAAGACCTTCGTCTTCATAGCCGTCAGTTCTCGCTTCCTCCTTTCCCGTGCTCCTCTTAGATAAAGTGATGTGAACAGCCTGGTGCTGTCTACTTGGCCTCCCTTCTTTTGTTCTGCTAACGCAGGACAAAGTAAGCGCCCTTTCCACTTCCAGGCTTTCCTTGCACTCTCGTAGAGTTGACATTCAGACCTCCTTGGCTCAGGGTTCTACAGGAGATCTAAGTCATCCAGTTCCACCATCATATCCCCAGGAATTGTGAGCAGTTCCCTGCTATGCATGTAACCCAAACTGGCTTAATCAGAGTTCTTCCTTCAGCTGTTTTCTTTTTTATGAATGACTCATGGGAGACATTCTCGCCCCCCATCTACCCTTCTTCTCTCTAAGGAAGTTGGAAGCTTGTGAATCACAGCTGCCAGTCTCCACATCTTACCACTTAGACTGAGATGGTGGGGAGCCTGGGAACGGTGACCCAGTGAGTCACCTGGATGGTGCCAGGGAGGACCTGGCTCCTGTCTAACTCTGCAGTCATGCAAATTTCTTTCCAATAAATTTCTTTTCCCCTTAACCAGTTTGTTTTAAGAATTGTTTCTTCACCTTTAACCCCAGCACTCAGGAGGCAGAATTCTCTGGATCTCTGAGTTCAAGGCCAGCCTGATCTACTACAGAGTGAGTTTCAGGACAGCCAGGGCTACACAGAGAAACCTTGTTTCGGAAAAAAAAAATTGTTTCTTGCAACTAAAACAGTCTGAACTCATACCAGGTGTTTCCCTTCTCCTAATCATTCCCTTTCCTTGGTTTCTTATTGATTTTGCTAATTCACTGAACTTTAAAAGCCATATCTAAAATCAAGATATCTCTCAAGGAAAGAAAGACCAAGAAACTGTCCTTTCTGATACTGCTTATGTTAATTCAGGTAGCACTCTGGAAAACTGTACTCCCCACTTTACTGTTTGTTCGGATGATACAACTCAGCTAATTAGAGAGGCTTACATACAGACGCCGGCAGTCCTGTGACAGTCAGAGGAAAGCCGGAAAACCGAATACTTAATTTGTTTCTATTACCAAATTTCCAGAGTGTAAGTAAAACCCTTCAAATGAAACATCCTCATTCCTTCTTATTTTGCTTCTGGAACTAATGTATTCTCAAAAAAATCTTCAAAGCCAAATTATTCTAAACCCAGATCACTCAGTACATACCAATTTCCGAAGTTCAGTAGGTTGCGTAAGAACATTCCGCCACAGCTCCACCCAGAATATTCTGACTCAAACACATACACCATGTGGCAAATTTTTCTCTATAATCTGTCTGCTCATGAACACAGTTCTGAGACCCAGAAAATTGGTGCTTATACTTTCCTAACCTACGAGCGGAGGTATAATGTGTACTTCCAATGATAGAAAAGTACAGCTCTTTTTGGGGGAGGATGACTAGAAGAATGGCCTACTGACGTATGTGGTGAGCCACTCGGTTCATGTTAAGAGTGTGCTCCAGCCGGTGTTCCATAACCGTGTTCACTGAGTGTACATCTGCTCTATATTTGTGAAGTCATCAGAACAGAGCCTCCTCTGTAGCTGGGAATACTACATCACAGAGCAAATCCAGCTGGGTGCCCAGGAGCAGAACGTGTGCCCACTGCCACCACAAAGCAAATCTAGCTGGGTGCTCGCACGTGTGCCACAGAACTAAACTGAGTCTTGAGCTGAGCTTTCCTGGATGGGACTCACATTCCACTTTTTATTCAGGGAATTAGAGCTGGACCTTTCCAGCTCCCATGATAAGGGTGGCAGTGTATCTCAACACAGGCATTCAGTTATGTGATTGCTCCTGGTTTTGAATTTCTTTCCCATTGCTGTGATAAAATACCCTGACAAAAGGATGTTTTAGCTCATGGTTCCAGGGGCATCACACAGTCCCCCACAGAGATGAAGACATGGCAGCAAGCAGGGATGGCGTGATGTCAGGAGTAGGAAGCTGGCTGGTCATATCACGTCTGCACTCAGAAAGCAGAGAATGAATAAGAAGTGGTGCTGGGCTGCAAAGCCCCAAGGTTCATCCCCAGTGACGCATTAACTACAGCAAAACACAAAATCCTAAACATTCCACAGTCTTCCCAGCCTTCTGTACCAACCAGGCACAGAGTGTTCAAATGCATGAGCCTATGGGACACACTTCCCATTCACACTACAGCACTCAACATGTACTGACTGAGTGTAAGCACTTGACAGGTAAAGGTAGACAGAAAGGACATGACTTTTTCTTTTGTTTTACTTTTTTATTGATGTTATGAGACATCATGACCAAGGCAACTTTCAGATAAAAAGTTTATTGGCGTTTATCATTTAGAGGCTGAGTCCGTGAGCATCGACTGGGGAGCACAGCAGCAGACAGGCAGGCATGGTGCTAGAGCAGCAGCTGAGATCCACACCTTGATCCACAACCATGAGGCAGAAAGAGAGAGAGAACACTGGGAAAGATGTGGGCTTTTGAAGCCTCAAAGCCTGCCCCCAGTGACATGCCTCCTCCAACAAGGCTGTACCTCCCAATCCTTCACAAACAGTTCCACCAACTGGGGACCATGTATTCAAACATGAGCTTATGGCAGCCATTCTCGTTCAACACACCAGAACTTTCATTCAGCTCACAGTCTAGCAGGGAGGCAGATACCACACAAACAACAGCACTGCAATGAAAAATTATCCTAACTGGGAAGGGTAGCACAGGTCTGAGAGGTGAAGGGTAGAAGAGGGAGGATATGACACGTGTCTCAGAAATCAAAATAAGTCCAAACAAATGAACAAATTATCCCAAGTGCTGTAAAGCGGAAGGGCAGGTTGCTAGGAGTGAGAAACCTAGGAAGGATGTTTAAAGCTGGGTAGCTACAAAGAAATTTAGAGCAGTGGTTTTCAGCCTTCCTAATGCTGTGACCCATTAATATATGTCTTCATGTTGTGCTGACCCCCAACCATAAAATTATTTTCATTGCTACTTCATAACTGTGACTTTGCTACTGTTATGAATCATAAATACCTGTGTTTTCCGATGGTCTTTTTGGGGTCGCTGCTCTAGAAGAAGCTGACCTTTGATCTGAGGTCTGAATGTGAAGAAGGAAGAACTAGTTAAGTGACAACTAAGGAAGGGTGCAGGTAATCAGGGGAACATCCTAGGCAACGGAGAAGACTCGGCAGAGGAGGTCTACTGCAGCAAATTAACCCCAGCTCTCAAAGAAGTGCACACACTGGATCCAGACGCTGGGGAGTGATGGAGGAGAGCAGGGGTGTAGGAAGCCGCTGGGG